>JAULUF010000009.1:58207500-58212500 GCA_031834385.1 Semotilus atromaculatus
GATAGGGTTATAGTCAGGGATATAGTCAGGGATAGGGTTATAGTCAGGGATAGGGTTTTAGTCAGGGTTATAGTCAGGGATAGGGTTATAGTCAGGGATATAGTCAGGGATAGGGTTATAGTCAGGGTTAGGGTTATAGTCAGGGATATAGTCAGGGATAGGGTTATAGTCAGGGATAGGGTTTTAGTCAGGGTTATAGTCAGGGATAGGGTTATAGTCAGGGATATAGTCAGGGATAGGGTTATAGTCAGGGATATAGTCAGGGATAGGGTTATAGTCAGGGATATAGTCAGGGATAGGGTTATAGTCAGGGATATAGTCAGGGATAGGGTTATAATCAGGGATATAGTCAGGGATAGGGTTATAATCAGGGATATAGTCAGGGATAGGGTTATAGTCAGGGATATAGTCAGGGATAGGGTTATAGTCAGGGTTAGGGTTATAATCAGGGTTCTAAATTAACACCCGCCAATTGCGGGTTAAAATTCATTTTGGCGGGTGTTAATAAAAACTTACTAGCCAGTTTGGCCGGTGATGCATGAGGCATTAAATGCATGATAAGGCTCTGTTCTCGGGTGTGACGGTTATAACCCTGAGACCGACGGTTATAGTTGAACAACGTCATTAAGTAGAAGTACGAGTAGGCTAACTGTAGTCTCCACAGAACATAAAATATTCATTTTATTTTACTTTTCGTGTTCGCATTTATGAGGAAAAAACAACGTGACAAGCTCTGAAAGCGGCACTAAAAGATGCTTTAAAACTTTCACAGAGAATTCAAACAGAGAGCACAAAACCTTTCTTTGAAGAATTTCGTTTTGTATTAAATTGTATCTTAATTTTAATCAATGTTTCATCAACCAATTGCCTGGATTTAATAAATAAGAATTAAATATAGCAGACGATAGATAATCACGAAACGGAGGCGCCGGCGCGTGATCTGGAGCTCGTCTCATGAACCGAAACTCAGCGTGTAAGGAAGCCTCTCTCACAGACAATTTTAAACAGAACAATTCAAAACGAAAGAAAACAGACACAGACTGCTCTCTGCTTTATGTGATCCGTATGAAATGTGCATTTCTCTCTGCGCGTTCACTAGCCTACTGAAGATCGCGGGTTAGCATCGTCAACTTCATCTTTGCTGCACTGACAAAGAACTTGTTTATTAATAAACAATGAAAAATATCTCCTTGCTATGTTTTACATTTTCATAATCATTAGCCTACTTTTGCCGGTTCTTTGTGACAGAGTTTAGGTGCTTTATTGGCAGCGCCACATGAACGCGTCACCACCGCATCATACCCACCAGAATAGGCCTGTTTTGATTCATTTAGAAAGCACATTCACTGCTAGTTGTCTTGCTGTTAATTTTAATTCATTTTAAATAAACGTAGAGCAAGTAGCTAATCAGTGTCTGCTCGTTTATTCAAACTAAGTTGTCCTATAACAGACGAACGTCGTAATGCAACTAAAAATCTCAATCTCAAAATTTGTTTGCTACCAGAAGATATCATCTCGGATCTCGGTTCCCTCGGGGTCCGGCTGCGCTGTCCTGCAGTCGTGAATCAGTGATGGACCGCTGCTTCCTCAGTCCACTGCGGTTTGGATTTCATGTGATTTCTCATGGTGGTGATATTATGATAACTCAGTTTAATTAATAATTGATTAAAAGTAATTCCATTTTGTAATATAATTTTCATCAGTCTCTTGTGTGATCAAATAGGCTAATCCACTTGTTAAAAAGGCCCCACAGCGCCACAGTGCATTTAATTATAACTGTGAAAAAAAGTTTAAAAAAGTAAAATTATTAGGCTATATTAAAATTATAAATTTTTCAAATTATAATTACAGATCGAATATTCTTGCACATCCATAATAGATAAATATAGATAGATAGATCCCAAACTTGAAATTAAATGTTTGTACTTTTTGTATATTTTGTTGTATTGTAATGTACTGTATGTGTTTTTCATGCCAACAATGTAAAAAAAATGACCAAATGCATTCAGTGGCACTCATAATTTCTCTTATTTTCACCGGAAAAAATTTGGCTAGTGGAAATTCTGATTGGCTAGTAAGTTTAGAAAGTTACCACCCACATTGGCTGGTGATCAAAAAAGTTAATTTAGAACCCTGGTTATAATGTTGCCTTGGGTTTTGGCTTAGTTGGGGACATTTAATATTCAACAATATTATTGATCTGCCTTAAGGTGGACGATGACGCAATTTTCTTCTAGAAACAAACTTTGTTGTATTATTTTCCTGTTATAACTGTGAAGCTGCTTTGATATAATCTGTGTTGTAAAAGTACTATAAAGGTGACTTGACTTGAATGTCCACAAAGATAGATGTACAAGAATGTGTGTGTGAGCGAATGTGTGTTGCTTCTCTCACCGAGTCTAAATAAAGCTCAGGTGTGTGTGAGCTGACGCTGAGTCACTTGTGAGTCACTAGTTGTTGTCTGTAATCGACAGACGTGTTGCGCATTGGTTTGTTTTTCATGTTCTTGCATGTTTCTCTGATTAAACATGTTTGATGCAGGAAACACCATCACAGTCTCACACTAACACTCAATCACACACACACACACAGACACACAACCACTCTAACACTCAATCACACACTCCACATCTGATGAAGGACACACACACACACACACAGAAAGATAAAGATAGATCGATCTCTCACCTTCTTCTGGTACCAGAGAACAGCATCTCGCACTTTAGACGCCATTTACATGTCAAGGGTCTCACGCTGGATCATTATAGACTGAGAACAGAGAGAAGAGTTAGATCAGCTCTGACGCACTCCTCTTACCTGCAGCACAGGTGTGTCCCACACACACTCTCACACACACACACACACACACACATAACTCTCTCTCACACACACTCACTCAACAGATGTAATATTACACACATTTTTATCTGTTGCCATCATTGACAGAGAAGCACAGCAGCAGAATATTAAACAACCTCAGGGACTGAAGAGAGACACACACACACACACAAACACGTGCACACACGGTAATGCGGTAACCGTCCCAGCCCTACACACACACCGTCAGAAATGCACACTCAAGTGTGGAAAGACCAGTCCTGCTCTCACAACTACTCACTTTCAGTTGCATATGATCTGTGTTTCCAGACAAACAACCAAACATCAACAGCTTCATGAATGAAGATTCATCTAGTGAAACACACACACACAGGGGTTAAAGCAAAAACATTTTTTTACTGAAAATGTTTCCTCGACCAAAGCCCATTCCTCAGCCGTCACACACACACACACACACAGTTTAAGAGCAGTGCTGCTTGTTCTTCTTGTAAATAGGAGTATAGTGAGTATAGTCTATAGAGTAGGCTATATAGCCTAGTGCATAGAGTATAATGTATATAGTGCATAGAGTATATTGAGTATAGTGTATTGAGTATAATGTATAGAGTATAGTATATAGTGAGTATAGAGTATAGTGAGTATAGAGTATATTGAATATAGAGTATAGTGTTTAGAGTATACTGTATAGAGTATAAAGTATCGTGTTTAGAGTATGCTGTATAGAGTATAATGTATAAAGTATAGTGTTTAGAGTATGCTGTATAGAGTATAGAATAGAGTATAGTGAGTAAAGTGTATAGAGAGTATAGTGTAGAGTATATTGAGTATAGTGTATAGAGTATAGTGTAAAGTGTATTGAGTATAGAGTATAGTGAGTATAGAGTATAGTGTATATTGTATAGAGTATAGTGAGTACATGCTTTACCTTCACAAATGAAATACTCACAGAACATCTGCATTTAAAGAAAGGCCATTCTGAACTGTGTTTCTATTATTTACACACTTTATGAAATTTCAATGTTTTCAATCTAATGCTTTTACAAGACTTGACTCTTTGTGATGTAATCATACAAATAATTAACCATTTGCATAACTTTAACACAAGTTTTTATTTCTCAAATAAATACAAACCAACAGAGCTTTTGCCGAAAAGTGAGCTAATATCACAAACTATACATAATATAATATTGGTTTTTAACCTAGCCATTATAAATAAATATAATGTTATATTTAATTGTATGTGTGTTGATTATATGTTAAGTGAACCGCATGATCAGGGCCGTACGCAGGGCTAATAAACACACAGTGATCCTGCTGTGCGCATGCCCCCCCGAGAACATGTTTATTTCCCTCATCTACTCGTGTGCATTTCAAGGTGTTTGTAGGTTTAAAAAAAAAAAAATAATAAAAAAAAAAATAATAATAACAGTAGCAGTGGCATAAATTATTTGTCAAGATTACAGATTCTTACACATGAGAATCAGAAATGCTGCAATGAATGATCATCACTACAAAATGGAACAGAATGTTTATGCTTATTGTTGACAAAACACAATCACATATCCGAAACGGGAATGGCCTTAAATTAGGATTATTAAAATAAAAAGGATTATTTTGCATAGATGTTACATTTCAATCAAATGCCAATGCAATTGATTGAAATGAAGCGTGTCGTGAAGCGTGTCGTGATGTGAAGCGTGATGTGAAGCGTGTCGTGAAGCGTGTCGTGATGTGAAGCGTGATGTGAAGCGTGATGTGAAGCGTGTCGTGATGTGAAGCGTGATGTGAAGCGTGTCGTGAAGCGTGTCGTGATGTGAAGCGTGATGTGAAGCGTGTCGTGATGTGAAGCGTGTCGTGATGTGAAGCGTGATGTGAAGCGTGTCGTGATGTGAAGCGTGTACTGAAGCGTGTCGTGATGTGAAGCGTGTCGTGATGTGAAGCGTGTCGTGATGTGAAGCGTGTCGTGATGTGAAGCGTGATGTGAAGCGTGTCGTGATGTGAAGCGTGTCGTGATGTGAAGCGTGTCGTGATGTGAAGCGTGATGTGAAGCGTGATGTGAAGCGTGATGTGAAGCGTGTCGTGAAGCGTGTCGTGATGTGAAGCGTGTCGTGATGTGAAGCGTGTCGTGAAGTGAAGCGTGTCGTGATGTGAAGCGTGTCGTG
>JAULUF010000009.1:58220000-58232500 GCA_031834385.1 Semotilus atromaculatus
CAGCGCGCACTTATGGCAGGCGTCGGCGCGAACACTTGCATTTTCATATCAACAGTGGAAACAACTTGAAATACTCTATCTTTTCTGGTCATAGGCCTATACAGAAAAGAATAATGCATCAGTCGCAAGTAGCTACTTTTATTTTTGTAAACTCACAATAACAAGAAAACGTTGTGCTTTTGTAAAATAAAATAAAACAAACAGGGCGCGCTTTCATCGTCTCTGTGGCGTGAACTGGAGCGCGTCTAAAAAATGAACTGAAACACAGTGTATAGCCTCAGATACATGATGAATATTTCTATATAAAGCTTGAAATGTCCACTTTTAAACGAAAAAAAATCGAATCGAAAGCAAATACCGGCTGATTAGGCTGATAGGCTATGATATGAAAGATCTCTCTAAAGGCGCATCCACCTTACAGTGGAGATATAGATATGTTTGCAGCCGACACTGATTAAAAAAAAAAGTTTTTTATTATTAAACAATAAAAATGACTAGTTTTTTTTCCAGACATATATTATCATTAGCTTGCTTTTGCCGGTGCTTTGCGGCAATATTTATGCATGCGCTTGAGCGCGGAATAGGCTATACACTCACCGGCCACTTTATTAGGTACCCCATGCTAGTAACGGGTTGGACCCCCTTTTGCCTTCAGAACTGCCTCAATTCTTCGTGGCATAGATTCAACAAGGTGCTGGAAGCATTCCTCAGGGAGTTTGGTCCATATTGACATGATGGCATCACACAGTTGCCGCAGATTTGTCGGCTGCACATCCATGATGCGAATCTCCCGTTCCACCACATCCCAAAGATGCTCTATTGGATTGAGATCTGGTGACTGTGGAGGCCATTTGAGTACAGCGAACTCATTGTCATGTTCAAGAAACCAGTCTGAGATGATTCCAGCTTTATGACATGGCGCATTATCCTGCTGAAAGTAGCCATCAGAAGTTGGGTACATTGTGGTCATAAAGGGATGGACATGGTCAGCAACAATACTCAGGTAGGCTGTGGCGTTGCAACGATGCTCAATTGGTACCAAGGGGCCCAAAGAGTGCCAAGAAAATATTCCCCACACCATGACACCACCACCACCAGCCTGAACCGTTGATACAAGGCAGGATGGATCCATGCTTTCATGTTGTAGACGCCAAATTCTGACCCTACCATCCGAATGTCGCAGCAGAAATCGAGACTCATCAGACCAGGCAACGTTTTTCCAATCTTCTATTGTCCAATTTCGATGAGCTTGTGCAAATTGTAGCCTCAGTTTCCTGTTCTTAGCTGAAAGGAGTGGCACCCGGTGTGGTCTTCTGCTGCTGTAGCCCATCTGCCTCAAAGTTCGACGTACTGTGCGTTCAGAGATGCTCTTCTGCCCACCTTGGTTGTAACGGGTGGTTATTTGAGTCACTGTTGCCCTTCTATCAGCTCGAACCAGTCTGGCCATTCTCCTCTGACCTCTGGCATCAACAAGGCATTTCCGCCCACAGAACTGCCGCTCACTGGATGTTTTTTCTTTTTCGGACCATTCTCTGTAAACCCTAGAGATGGTTGTGCGTGAAAATCCCAGTAGATTAGCAGTTTCTGAAATACTCAGACCAGCCCTTCTGGCACCAACAATCATGCCAGGTTCAAAGTCACTCAAATCACCTTTCTTCCCCATACTGATGCTCGGTTTGAACTGCAGGAGATTGTCTTGACCATGTCTACATGCCTAAATGCACTGAGTTGCCGCCATGTGATTGGCTGCTTAGAAATTAAGTGTTAAGGAGCAGTTGGACAGGTGTACCTAATAAAGTGGCCGGTGAGTGTATGCCTCCATAAGCAGAAATTAATATTAACGTGAGATTACTCGACTAATTGCTTAAATGAATGACTATTAGTCGACTAGAAAAATCTTTAGTCAATTGCAATTCTAATCAATGCATTTAGGCTAGTTGACATTTATTTAATTAGTAATTATATCCATGTCTTTACGTTAAATTAGTTGAGTTAACAATTAGTTAATGAACTAAAATAATAAAACAAAGATTAAATTAAGATGCTATATAGCATTGATTGTTCCACCACAAAAGACACTTTTTAAGGTGTCAATCCGTTACACATTTGAAGATTTACTGTATCGTGAAGATTGTTGTATTGTATTTTATCTTCTGTTATAAAGATGAAGATTGACATTTCGTTAAAAAATAAGCCCATAGACTACTATTGTAAAACATAAACAACTTAGCCTATGTTCTGTTAGATGTTCTGCGTTTTGACTACTTTTTGAATTTTGTATAATTTCATCAACAGCATGTTGTTAGCATCAACAGACAGTGTTTGCATTTTTTAAAAAGCTGAAGATTGTTGGTAGCTTTTGTAGTAATTGAGCTTCTCTTGCTTCTTTGTCCTTTTTGTGCTTTCTTTTCATTGATCCACTTGCTTGTGGTTTTAAACTCATTTTTGTTTTTGAGTAACCGTCTTATACGCGTGACTTTTATATAACGCAATGCTTTTCACTCGCCTCTAGATGTCCTTCTCAACAGCGCAGCAATACATTAAAATTATTTATTTGATTTATTTACTAGTTAATACTTTGCAACTACAAAAAAGATCACATTATTCCTCAATATTTAACACAATTTTACTGAAAATAAAAATTAAATAAAAATAATTATTTGAAAAGAATAGACACAGTAAATTTTACAGGGCCCCCTGCTGGCCCAGTGCCCTGGGCAAGTGCCCAGTAGGCCCGTGCGTTAATCCGTGCCTGCATCACACACACACACACACACTGCCCCTATCCCTAAACCTGCCCATCACACACACACACACACACACACTGCCCCATCCCTAAACCTGCCCATCACACACACACACACACACTGCCCCATCCCTAAACCTGCCCATCACACACACACACACACACACACACACTGCCCCATCCCTAAACCTGCCCATCACACACACACACACACACACACTGCCCCATCCCCTAAACCTGCCCATCACACACACACACACACACACACACTGCCCCATCCCCTAAACCTGCCCATCACACACACACACACACTGCCCCATCCCCTAAACCTGCCCATCACACACACACACACACACACACACACACTGCCCCATCCCTAAACCTGCCCATCACACACACACACACACACTGCCCCATCCCTAAACCTGCCCATCACACACACACACACACTGCCCCATCCCTAAACCTGCCCATCACACACACACACACACACACACACACACACACACTGCCCCATCCCTAAACCTGCCCATCACACACACACACACACACTGCCCCATCCCCTAAACCTGCCCATCACAGGAAACATTCTGCATTTTTACATTTTTAATAAAACTTTGAAAACTTAAAAAATAGTTTTTTAAGCTATTTGAATTGTGACTCATGAAATGTCCTCATAAACCAAGTGTAAGTTGTAATACCAGTGTAATACACATGTCATTATACAAATGTGTGTCCTCATAAATCACATAAACAAGCACACACACACACACTCACACTTACACCTGTACATGTCATGTCTGTTCCGTTTCCTGGAGCCTGACGTTTACTGATGAAAGCAGAACTCAATCCTGAATAAACCAACATAAAGTGTGTGTTTTTCTCTCGTTCATCACAGCGTCTGAGAGGGAAGGATTTCTCAGTCCAGCATCGAGCTTGTACAGCCAATCACCACAGCATATGCTAATGAAGGTCAAAGGTCATGACCCCTAACCTGACTCAATGACCCGATGAAGTAGTTATGATCAATAGTAAAATCCGCAAGATTGCTGGATTCTTCGTTAAGAGTTTAAATGGGTATTATCAAACTAACTGTCAATAAGAGGAAAACCTGACTGGATCAGGACAGTATATTTGCAGGTCAGTATATTTGCAGGACAGTATATTTGCAGGACAGTATATTTGCAGGACAGTATATTTGCAGTATATTTGTAGGACAGTATATTTGCAGGACAGTATATTTGCAGGACAGTATATTTGCAGGACAGTATATTTGCAGGACAGTATATTTGCAGGTCAGTATATTTGCAGGTCAGTATATTTGCAGGACAGTATATTTGCAGGACAGTATATTTGCAGGACAGTATATTTGCAGTATATTTGTAGGACAGTATATTTGCAGGACAGTATATTTGCAGGACAGTATATTTGCAGGACAGTATATTTGCAGGACAGTATATTTGCAGTATATTTGTAGGACAGTATATTTGCAGGACAGTATATTTGCAGGACAGTATATTTGCAGGACAGTATATTTGCAGGACAGTATATTTGCAGGACAGTATATTTGCAGGTCAGTATATTTGCAGGACAGTATATTTGCAGGACAGTATATTTGCAGGACAGTATATTTGCAGTATATTTGTAGGACAGTATATTTGCAGGACAGTATATTTGCAGGACAGTATATTTGCAGGACAGTATATTTGCAGGACAGTATATTTGCAGGACAGTATATTTGCAGTATATTTGTAGGACAGTATATTTGCAGGACAGTATATTTGCAGTTCAGTATATTTGCAGGACAGTATATTTGCAGTATATTTGTAGGACAGTATATTTGCAGGACAGTATATTTGCAGGTCAGTATATTTGCAGGACAGTATATTTGCAGGACAGTATATTTGCAGGACAGTATATTTGCAGGACAGTATATTTGCAGTATATTTGTAGGACAGTATATTTGCAGTATATTTGTAGGACAGTATATTTGCAGGACAGTATATTTGCAGGACAGTATATTTGCAGTTCAGTATATTTGCAGGACAGTATATTTGCAGTATATTTGTAGGACAGTATATTTGCAGGACAGTATATTTGCAGGACAGTATATTTGCAGGACAGTATATTTGCAGGTCAGTATATTTGCAGGACAGTATATTTGCAGTATATTTGTAGGACAGTATATTTGCAGTATATTTGTAGGACAGTATATTTGCAGGACAGTATATTTGCAGGTCAGTATATTTGCAGGACAGTATATTTGCAGGTCAGTATATTTGCAGGACAGTATATTTGCAGTATATTTGTAGGACAGTATATTTGCAGTATATTTGTAGGACAGTATATTTGCAGGACAGTATATTTGCAGGTCAGTATATTTGCAGGACAGTATATTTGCAGGACAGTATATTTGCAGGACAGTATATTTGCAGGACAGTATATTTGCAGTATATTTGTAGGACAGTATATTTGCAGGACAGTATATTTGCAGGACAGTATATTTGCAGTTCAGTATATTTGCAGGACAGTATATTTGCAGTATATTTGTAGGACAGTATATTTGCAGGACAGTATATTTGCAGGACAGTATATTTGCAGGACAGTATATTTGCAGGACAGTATATTTGCAGTATATTTGTAGGACAGTATATTTGCAGGACAGTATATTTGCAGGACAGTATATTTGCAGGACAGTATATTTGCAGGACAGTATATTTGCAGGACAGTATATTTGCAGGTCAGTATATTTGCAGGACAGTATATTTGCAGTTCAGTATATTTGCAGGACAGTATATTTGCAGTATATTTGTAGGACAGTATATTTGCAGGACAGTATATTTGCAGGACAGTATATTTGCAGGACAGTATATTTGCAGGACAGTATATTTGCAGGACAGTATATTTGTAGGACAGTATATTTGCAGGACAGTATATTTGCAGGACAGTATATTTGCAGGACAGTATATTTGCAGGACAGTATATTTGCAGGACAGTATATTTGCAGGACAGTATATTTGCAGGACAGTATATTTGCAGTATATTTGTAGGACAGTATATTTGCAGGACAGTATATTTGCAGGACAGTATATTTGCAGGACAGTATATTTGCAGGACAGTATATTTGCAGGACAGTATATTTGCAGGTCAGTATATTTGCAGGACAGTATATTTGCAGTTCAGTATATTTGCAGGACAGTATATTTGCAGTATATTTGTAGGACAGTATATTTGCAGGACAGTATATTTGCAGGACAGTATATTTGCAGGTCAGTATATTTGCAGGACAGTATATTTGCAGTATATTTGTAGGACAGTATATTTGCAGTATATTTGTAGGACAGTATATTTGCAGGACAGTATATTTGCAGGTCAGTATATTTGCAGGACAGTATATTTGCAGGACAGTATATTTGCAGGACAGTATATTTGCAGGACAGTATATTTGCAGTATATTTGTAGGACAGTATATTTGCAGGACAGTATATTTGCAGGACAGTATATTTGCAGTTCAGTATATTTGCAGGACAGTATATTTGCAGTATATTTGTAGGACAGTATATTTGCAGGACAGTATATTTGCAGGACAGTATATTTGCAGGACAGTATATTTGCAGGACAGTATATTTGCAGTATATTTGTAGGACAGTATATTTGCAGGACAGTATATTTGCAGGACAGTATATTTGCAGGACAGTATATTTGCAGGACAGTATATTTGCAGGACAGTATATTTGCAGGTCAGTATATTTGCAGGACAGTATATTTGCAGGACAGTATATTTGCAGGACAGTATATTTGCAGTATATTTGTAGGACAGTATATTTGCAGGACAGTATATTTGCAGGACAGTATATTTGCAGGACAGTATATTTGCAGGACAGTATATTTGCAGGACAGTATATTTGCAGTATATTTGTAGGACAGTATATTTGCAGGACAGTATATTTGCAGTTCAGTATATTTGCAGGACAGTATATTTGCAGTATATTTGTAGGACAGTATATTTGCAGGACAGTATATTTGCAGGTCAGTATATTTGCAGGACAGTATATTTGCAGGACAGTATATTTGCAGGACAGTATATTTGCAGTATATTTGTAGGACAGTATATTTGCAGGACAGTATATTTGCAGGTCAGTATATTTGCAGGACAGTATATTTGCAGGACAGTATATTTGCAGGACAGTATATTTGCAGTTCAGTATATTTGCAGTTCAGTATATTTGCAGGACAGTATATTTGCAGTATATTTGCAGGACAGTATATTTGCAGGACAGTATATTTGCAGTATATTTGCAGGTCAGTATATTTGCAGTATATTTGCAGGTCAGTATATTTGCAGGTCAGTATATTTGCAGGTCAGTATATTTGCAGGACAGTATATTTGCAGGTCAGTATATTTGCAGTATATTTGCAGGACAGTATATTTGCAGGTCAGTATATTTGCAGTTCAGTATATTTGCAGTTCAGTATATTTGCAGGACAGTATATTTGCAGGACAGTATATTTGCAGGACAGTATATTTGCAGGTCAGTATATTTGCAGTTCAGTATATTTGCAGTATATTTAAAGGTCAGTATATTTGCAGTATATTTGCAGGACAGTATATTTGCAGGACAGTATATTTGCAGGATAGTATATTTGCAGGACAGTATATTTGCAGTATATTTGCAGGACAGTATATTTGCAGTATATTTGCAGGACAGTATATTTGCAGGACAGTATATTTGCAGTATATTTGCAGGACAGTATATTTGCAGGACAGTATATTTGCAGGACAGTATATTTGCAGGTCAGTATATTTGCAGGTCAGTATATTTGCAGTTCAGTATATTTGCAGTATATTTGCAGGTCAGTATATTTGCAGGACAGTATATTTGCAGTATATTTGCAGGTCAGTATATTTGCAGGACAGTATATTTGCAGGTCAGTATATTTGCAGTATATTTGTAGGACAGTATATTTGCAGGTCAGTATATTTGCAGGACAGTATATTTGCAGGTCAGTATATTTGCAGTATATTTGCAGGACAGTATATTTGCAGGTCAGTATATTTGCAGGACAGTATATTTGCAGTATATTTGCAGGTCAGTATATTTGCAGTATATTTGCAGGACAGTATATTTGCAGGACAGTATATTTGCAGGTCAGTATATTTGCAGTTCAGTATATTTGCAGGACAGTATATTTGCAGTATATTTGCAGGTCAGTATATTTGCAGGACAGTATATTTGCAGGACAGTATATTTGCAGGTCAGTATATTTGCAGGTCAGTATATTTGCAGGTCAGTATATTTGCAGTATATTTGCAGGTCAGTATATTTGCAGGACAGTATATTTGCAGTATATTTGTAGGACAGTATATTTGCAGGACAGTATATTTGCAGGACAGTATATTTGCAGGACAGTATATTTGCAGGTCAGTATATTTGCAGTTCAGTATATTTGCAGGACAGTATATTTGCAGTATATTTGCAGGTCAGTATATTTGCAGGACAGTATATTTGCAGGACAGTATATTTGCAGGTCAGTATATTTGCAGGTCAGTATATTTGCAGGTCAGTATATTTGCAGTATATTTGCAGGACAGTATATTTGCAGTATATTTGCAGGTCAGTATATTTGCAGTATATTTGCAGGTCAGTATATTTGCAGGTCAGTATATTTGCAGTATATTTGCAGGTCAGTATATTTGCAGTATATTTGCAGGTCAGTATATTTGCAGTATATTTGCAGGTCAGTATATTTGCAAGTCAGTATATTTGCAGGACAGTATATTTGCAGGACAGTATATTTGCAGGACAGTATATTTGCAGGTCAGTATATTTGCAGGACAGTATATTTGCAGTATATTTGCAAGACAGTATATTTGCAGGACAGTATATTTGCAGGTCAGTAT
This sequence comes from Semotilus atromaculatus, assembly GCA_031834385.1. Taxonomy (NCBI): domain Eukaryota; kingdom Metazoa; phylum Chordata; class Actinopteri; order Cypriniformes; family Leuciscidae; genus Semotilus; species Semotilus atromaculatus. Next base: position 58,228,649 of record JAULUF010000009.1, read on the forward strand.
ATTTGCAGTATATTTGCAAGACAGTATATTTGCAGGACAGTATATTTGCAGGTCAGTATATTTGCAGTATATTTGCAAGACAGTATATTTGCAGGACAGTATATTTGCAGGACAGTATATTTGCAGGTCAGTATATTTGCAGGACAGTATATTTGCAGTATATTTGCAAGACAGTATATTTGCAGGACAGTATATTTGCAGGACAGTATATTTGCAGTATATTTGCAAGACAGTATATTTGCAGGACAGTATATTTGCAGGACAGTATATTTGCAGTATATTTGCAAGACAGTATATTTGCAGGACAGTATATTTGCAGGTCAGTATATTTGCAGTATATTTGCAAGACAGTATATTTGCAGGACAGTATATTTGCAGGTCAGTATATTTGCAGTATATTTGCAAGACAGTATATTTGCAGGACAGTATATTTGCAGGTCAGTATATTTGCAGGACAGTGTATTTGCAGGTCAGTATATTTGCAGGTCAGTATATTTGCAGGACAGTATATTTGCAGTATATTTGCAGGTCAGTATATTTGCAGGACAGTATATTTGCAGGACAGTATATTTGCAGTATATTTGCAAGACAGTATATTTGCAGGACAGTATATTTGCAGGTCAGTATATTTGCAGTATATTTGCAAGACAGTATATTTGCAGGACAGTATATTTGCAGGTCAGTATATTTGCAGGACAGTATATTTGCAGGTCAGTATATTTGCAGTATATTTGCAAGACAGTATATTTGCAGGTCAGTATATTTGCAGGACAGTATATTTGCAGGTCAGTATATTTGCAGGACAGTATATTTGCAGGACAGTATATTTGCAGGACAGTATATTTGCAGGACAGTATTTTTGCAGGACAGTATATTTGCAGGACAGTGTATTTGCAGGTCAGTATATTTGCAGGTCAGTATATTTGCAGGACAGTATATTTGCAGTATATTTGCAGGTCAGTATATTTGCAGGACAGTATATTTGCAGGACAGTATATTTGCAGTATATTTGCAAGACAGTATATTTGCAGGACAGTATATCTGCAGGTCAGTATATTTGCAGTATATTTGCAAGACAGTATATTTGCAGGACAGTATATTTGCAGGTCAGTATATTTGCAGTATATTTGCAAGACAGTATATTTGCAGGACAGTATATTTGCAGGTCAGTATATTTGCAGGACAGTATATTTGCAGGTCAGTATATTTGCAGTATATTTGCAAGACAGTATATTTGCAGGTCAGTATATTTGCAGGACAGTATATTTGCAGGTCAGTATATTTGCAGGACAGTATATTTGCAGGACAGTATATTTGCAGGACAGTATATTTGCAGGACAGTATTTTTGCAGGACAGTATATTTGCAGGACAGTGTATTTGCAGGTCAGTATATTTGCAGGTCAGTATATTTGCAGGACAGTATATTTGCAGTATATTTGCAGGTCAGTATATTTGCAGGACAGTATATTTGCAGGACAGTATATTTGCAGTATATTTGCAAGACAGTATATTTGCAGGACAGTATATCTGCAGGTCAGTATATTTGCAGTATATTTGCAGGACAGTATATTTGCAGGACAGTATATTTGCAGGTCAGTATATTTGCAGGACAGTATATTTGCAGGACAGTATATTTGCAGGTCAGTATATTTGCAGGTCAGTATATTTGCAGGACAGTATATTTGCAGGTCAGTATATTTGTAGGACAGTATATTTGCAGTATATTTGCAGGTCAGTATATTTGCAGGACAGTATATTTGCAGGTCAGTATATTTGCAGGACAGTATATTTGCAGGACAGTATATTTGCAGTATATTTGCAGGTCAGTATATTTGCAGGACAGTATATTTGCAGTATATTTGCAGGACAGTATATTTGCAGGTCAGTATATTTGCAGTATATTTGCAGGACAGTATATTTGCAGGTCAGTATATTTGCAGGACAGTATATTTGCAGGACAGTATATTTGCAGGTCAGTATATTTGCAGGTCAGTATATTTGCAGGACAGTATATTTGCAGGTCAGTATATTTGCAGTATATTTGCAGGACAGTATATTTGCAGTATATTTGCAGGACAGTATATTTGCAGGTCAGTATATTTGCAGTATATTTGCAGGACAGTATATTTGCAGGTCAGTATATTTGCAAGACAGTATATTTGCAGGACAGTATATTTGCAGGTCAGTATATTTGCAGTATATTTGCAGGACAGTATATTTGCAGGTCAGTATATTTGCAAGACAGTATATTTGCAGGTCAGCATATTTGCAGTATATTTGCAGGTCAGTATATTTGCAGGTCAGTATATTTGCAGGACAGTATATTTGCAGGTCAGTATATTTGCAGGTCAGTATATTTGCAGGACAGTATATTTGCAGGACAGTATATTTGCAGGTCAGTATATTTGCAGTATATTTGCAGGACAGTATATTTGCAGGACAGTGTAAGGTCACTAGGTGGCGCCATGATGACTCTAGACTGATTGATTGATCCTGAGCAGTTTTACAGAGAACAGGAGATGTGTGTTTGCTGAGGAGGAACTGGTCAGGTTGGGTTAAGAATCAACAATAAAATAACAAAACAATAACTTTCATCAATTTGAGTAACTAACCAAGATCTATTAGATTAAGATCTAAGTGAGTCAAAACAGCTTCACACTTACAGGAGTGTGTGTGTGTGTGTGTCTATGTGTCTCCTGTGGATCATCAGCTGTTTGTGTCTCGCACTGAAACACTTTCACACACTAAGAAGTCCAGTTCTGATTGGCCGAGAGGAAGGAGTCCGGAGTGTGTGTGGAGTCCAGTTCTGATTGGCCGAGAGGAAGGAGTCCGGAGTGTGTGTGGAGTCCAGTTCTGATTGGCCGAGAGGAAGGAGTCCGGAGTGTGTGTGGAGTCCAGTTCTGATTGGCCGAGAGGAAGGAGTCCGGAGTGTGTGTGGAGTCCAGCTCTGATTGGCTGAGAGGAAGGAGTGTGTGTGTGGAGTATAGCTCTGATTGGCCGAGAGGAAGGAGTCCGGAGTGTGTGTGGAGTCCAGCTCTGATTGGCTGAGAGGAAGGAGTGTGTGTGTGGAGTATAGCTCTGATTGGCTGAGAGGAAGGAGTGTGTGTGTGGAGTCCAGTTCTGATTGGCCGAGAGGAAGGAGTCCGGAGTGTGTGGAGTCCAGTTCTGATTGGCCGAGAGGAAGGAGTCCGGAGTGTGTGTGGAGTACAGCTCTGATTGGCCGAGAGGAAGGAGTCCGGAGTGTGTGTGGAGTCCAGTTCTGATTGGCCGAGAGGAAGGAGTCCGGAGTGTGTGGAGTCCAGTTCTGATTGGCCGAGAGGAAGGAGTCCGGTGTGTGTGTGGAGTCCAGTTCTGATTGGCCGAGAGGAAGGAGTCCGGAGTGTGTGTGGAGTCCAGCTCTGATTGGCTGAGAGGAAGGAGTGTGTGTGTGGAGTCCAGTTCTGATTGGCCGAGAGGAAGGAGTCCGGAGTGTGTGGAGTCCAGTTCTGATTGGCCGAGAGGAAGGAGTCCGGTGTGTGTGTGGAGTCCAGTTCTGATTGGCCGAGAGGAAGGAGTCCGGAGTGTGTGTGGAGTCCAGCTCTGATTGGCTGAGAGGAAGGAGTGTGTGTGTGGAGTATAGCTCTGATTGGCCGAGAGGAAGGAGTCCGGAGTGTGTGGAGTTCAGATGGAGATCATTCATGAACTATAACTTCCTCTGAGCTTCCACAACATATCAGTGTGGATCAGCTGTATTAACCAATGGGAAGCGGGATGGAGTATTGACCAATGGGAAGCGGGATGGAGTATTGGAGTATTGACCAATGGGAAGCGGGATGGAGTATTGACCAATGGGAAGCGGGATGGAGTATTGG
>JAULUF010000009.1:58242500-58265000 GCA_031834385.1 Semotilus atromaculatus
AATGGTGCGCATTTTTGGAGAAATGATTATCACATATTATGTAAAATATTTCGTCTTACAGAATAACATTTCTATCCATTTTCCACTGAATTATGCGATCTGGAGAGCTCAAACAGCAAATGCCGCGAGATCTGTCTCTCTTCCTGTTTTGCGTCAAATTATGATCTCAGCGCGCGCTCATTCGCTGTTCAGCTGTCAATCATCTTACGTGGTTCAACGTGACCATTATCCTGCCTCCTCATTCTGACATCCGTGATAACAAATCTAAAATAACATCTCTTCACCTGAAACAAAAAGCTAATAAATGCACAATTTGAAGTATATGTGATTTGTGTGTGATTTTCCTGTGATTGGGGTATTTTCATATGAATAAAGGATGTTTACATGCATGCTAGGTAAGGATAGCCCATAGCTTCGTATAAAATGCTAAATATTACATATTAAAAAATTTTTTTTGACTAGAAACCAATTTAAGCCGCGATCGGAATATGATACAAATACTCGATGGTGTTTTAAAGTGAGTTTTAAAGGGATAGTTCACCCAAAAATGAAAATTCTGTCATAATTTACTCACCCTCAAGTTGTTTCAAACCGGTATGAGTTTCTTTCTTCTGCTGAACACAAAAGAAGATAATTTGAAGAATGTTGGTGACTTTTGTGTTCAGCAGAAGAAAGAAACTCATACCGGTTTGAAACAACTTGAGGGTGAGTAAATTATGACAGAATTTTCATTTTTGGGTGAACTATCCCTTTAAGTAAAAGTGTAATATTAATCAATTAAATTGTCATGTAGCTTTATGCTACCTGTTGTGCTAATGCACCTGCTGCAGGAGCTATTCTATTCCATACAATAATAAATAAAAAAAAGTCAAATAATGTTTCAAGAATAGTGATTTTGTTGTTTGTTTTCTAACAAGACTAAAGATTATAGGCTTGTCAGTACCATAGACACTATTCGGTAGGTACTCAAGATGGCAGCAGTCAACTGGAAAAAGAGCGGATGACGTAAGCAGTCACGTGACTGATATTCATGTATAAACACAATTACAGTGTGCAGGAAAACATCGACCTCCAATATGGCTGATCATTTGAAACATGTTAGCATTAGCTGTACACGGCTTCTGGCTCTAATGCTAATCCAGATAATGTGTAATGAGGTGCTCATTCAAGTGTTAGTGTGGAAGGGTTAGGGATTTCACTTAGAAAACTCTTCATTTTTGATCTTACATAAAGAGTAGCTTAATACATCATTCAAAACTGACTAATTTTATTTGTTCATTCACAATAAATAAACGTTGTAAAATAAAGAAAACAATCAGGATGTGCTTTCTGACACATGTGAAAAAATAAACCGAAACTCCGCAGGAACTTTATTAACATGAGAAATACATCTATCGAGAGCTTACCATGTTTTATTTTTAAAAGAACCGATTCAAATGGAAAACAAATATTCTCAGGTTATGAAGCGTGTAAATAGGTGTGTGCACTACTGACGCTTCATCACTGCAGCGAAAACACTAGTTTAGCAATAAATTATTTAAGGGGTCGTATGATGTGATTTCTTCAGTGTGTTAGGCCGCTGTTCGTGCGTGTATGAGATCTGCAGCTTTACAGAGCTCAAAGTCTCAAACCCAAAGAGGCATTCTTTTTAAAAGTTACGGCTCAGCCACGCCTTCCTAAAATGCTTCGTTCAAACACGCCTCCACATCTGTACTTCAGTGTATGGAGTTTCAGGACACCGCCCAAATCTTCGTCAGTGTGTGGAGTTTCAGAACACCGCCCAAATCTACGTCAGTGTGTGGAGTTTCAGAACACCGCCCAAGTCTACGTCAGTGTGTGGAGTTTCAGAACACCGCCCAAATCTTCGTCAGTGTGTGGAGTTTCAAAACACCGCCCAAATCTTCGTCATTGTGTGTAGTTTCAGAACACCGCCTAAATCTACGTCAGTGTGTGGAGTTTCAGAACTTCGCCCAAATCTTCGTCAGTGTGTGGAGTTTCAGAACAGTTTCTCGCCCAGTCAGGATTACCCTCCTCCCTCCCCAGCTCCTCCTTTCCCCCAGTCAGGATTACCCTCCTCCCTCCCCAGCTCCTCCTTTCCCCCAGTCAGGATTACCCTCCTCCCTCCTCCTCTCGCCCAGTCAGGATTACCCTCCTCCCTCCCCAGCTCCTCCTTTCCCCCAGTCAGGATTACCCTCCTCCCTCCCCAGCTCCTCCTTTCCCCCAGTCAGGATTACCCTCCTCCCTCCTCCTTTCCCCCAGTCAGGATTACCCTCCTCCCTCCCCAGCTCCTCCTTTCCCCCAGTCAGGATTACCCTCCTCCCTCCCCAGCTCCTCCTTTCCCCCAGTCAGGATTACCCTCCTCCCTCCCCAGCTCCTCCTCTCGCCCAGTCAGGATTACCCTCCTCCCTCCCCAGCTCCTCCTTTCCCCCAGTCAGGATTACCCTCCTCCCTCCCCAGCTCCTCCTTTCCCCCAGTCAGGATTACCCTCCTCCCTCCCCAGCTCCTCCTTTCCCCCAGTCAGGATTACCCTCCTCCCTCCCCAGCTCCTCCTCTCGCCCAGTCAGGATTACCCTCCTCCCTCCCCAGCTCCTCCTTTCCCCCAGTCAGGATTACCCTCCTCCCTCCTCCTCTCGCCCAGTCAGGATTACCCTCCTCCCTCCCCAGCTCCTCCTTTCCCCCAGTCAGGATTACCCTCCTCCCTCCCCAGCTCCTCCTCTTGCCCAGTCAGGATTACCCTCCTCCCTCCCCAGCTCCTCCTTTCCCCCAGTCAGGATTTCCCTCCTCCCTCCTCCTCTCGCCCAGTCAGGATTACCCTCCTCCCTCCCCAGCTCCTTCTCTCGCCCAGTCAGGATTACCCTCCTCCCTCCCCAGCTCCTCCTTTCCCCCAGTCAGGATTACCCTCCTCCCTCCCCAGCTCCTCCTCTCGCCCAGTCAGGATTACCCTCCTCCCTCCCCAGCTCCTCCTCTCGCCCAGTCAGGATTACCCTCCTCCCTCCCCAGCTCCTCCTTTCCCCCAGTCAGGATTACCCTCCTCCCTCCTCCTCTCGCCCAGTCAGGATTACCCTCCTCCCTCCTCCTTTCCCCCAGTCAGGATTACCCTCCTCCCTCCCCAGCTCCTCCTTTCCCCCAGTCAGGATTACCCTCCTCCCTCCTCCTCTCGCCCAGTCAGGATTACCCTCCTCCCTCCCCAGCTCCTTCTCTCGCCCAGTCAGGATTACCCTCCTCCCTCCCCAACTCCTCCTTTCCCCCAGTCAGGATTACCCTCCTCCCTCCCCAGCTCCTCCTCTCGCCCAGTCAGGATTACCCTCCTCCCTCCTCCTCTCGCCCAATCAGGATTACCCTCCTCCCTCCCCAGCTCCTCCTTTCCCCCAGTCAGGATTACCCTCCTCCCTCCCCAGCTCCTCCTCTCGCCCAGTCAGGATTACCCTCCTCCCTCCCCAGCTCCTCCTCTTGCCCAGTCAGGATTACCCTCCTCCCTCCCCAGCTCCTCCTTTCCCCCAGTCAGGATTACCCTCCTCCCTCCTCCTCTCGCCCAGTCAGGATTACCCTCCTCCCTCCTCCCTCCTCCTTTCCCCCAGTCAGGATTACCCTCCTCCCTCCCCAGCTCCTCCTTTCCCCCAGTCAGGATTTCCCTCCTCCTCTCGCCCAGTCAGGATTACCCTCCTCCCTCCCCAGCTCCTTCTCTCGCCCAGTCAGGATTACCCTCCTCCCTCCCCAACTCCTCCTTTCCCCCAGTCAGGATTACCCTCCTCCCTCCCCAGCTCCTCCTCTCGCCCAGTCAGGATTACCCTCCTCCCTCCTCCTCTCGCCCAATCAGGATTACCCTCCTCCCTCCCCAGTTCCTCCTTTCCCCCAGTCAGGATTACCCTCCTCCCTCCCCAGCTCCTCCTCTCGCCCAGTCAGGATTACCCTCCTCCCTCCCCAGCTCCTCCTTTCCCCCAGTCAGGATTACCCTCCTCCCTCCCCAGCTCCTCCTCTTGCCCAGTCAGGATTACCCTCCTCCCTCCCCAGCTCCTCCTTTCCCCCAGTCAGGATTACCCTCCTCCCTCCTCCTCTCGCCCAGTCAGGATTACCCTCCTCCCTCCCCAGCTCCTCCTTTCCCCCCAGTCAGGATTACCCTCCTCCCTCCCCAGCTCCTCCTTTCCCCCAGTCAGGATTACCCTCCTCCCTCCTCCTTTCCCCCAGTCAGGATTACCCTCCTCCCTCCCCAGCTCCTCCTTTCCCCCAGTCAGGATTACCCTCCTCCCTCCCCAGCTCCTCCTTTCCCCCAGTCAGGATTACCCTCCTCCCTCCCCAGCTCCTCCTTTCCCCCAGTCAGGATTACCCTCCTCCCTCCCCAGCTCCTCCTCTCGCCCAGTCAGGATTACCCTCCTCCCTCCCCAGCTTCTCCTTTCCCCCAGTCAGGATTACCCTCCTCCCTCCCCAGCTCCTCCTTTCCCCCAGTCAGGATTACCCTCCTCCCTCCTCCTCTCGCCCAGTCAGGATTACCCTCCTCCCTCCCCAGCTCCTCCTTTCCCCCAGTCAAGATTACCCTCCTCCCTCCCCAGCTCCTCCTCTCGCCCAGTCAGGATTACCCTCCTCCCTCCCCAGCTCCTCCTTTCCCCCAGTCAGGATAACCCTCCTCCCTCCCCAGCTCCTCCTCTTGCCCAGTCAGGATTACCCTCCTCCCTCCCCAGCTCCTTCTTTCCCCCAGTCAGGATTTCCCTCCTCCCTCCTCCTCTCGCCCAGTCAGGATTACCCTCCTCCCTCCCCAGCTCCTTCTCTCGCCCAGTCAGGATTACCCTCCTCCCTCCCCAGCTCCTCCTTTCCCCCAGTCAGGATTACCCTCCTCCCTCCCCAGCTCCTCCTCTCGCCCAGTCAGGATTACCCTCCTCCCTCCCCAGCTCCTCCTCTCGCCCAGTCAGGATTACCCTCCTCCCTCCCCAGCTCCTCCTTTCCCCCAGTCAGGATTACCCTCCTCCCTCCCCAGCTCCTCCTTTCCCCCAGTCAGGATTACCCTCCTCCCTCCTCCTTTCCCCCAGTCAGGATTACCCTCCTCCCTCCCCAGCTCCTCCTTTCCCCCAGTCAGGATTACCCTCCTCCCTCCTCCTCTCGCCCAGTCAGGATTACCCTCCTCCCTCCCCAGCTCCTTCTCTCGCCCAGTCAGGATTACCCTCCTCCCTCCCCAACTCCTCCTTTCCCCCAGTCAGGATTACCCTCCTCCCTCCCCAGCTCCTCCTCTCGCCCAGTCAGGATTACCCTCCTCCCTCCTCCTCTCGCCCAATCAGGATTACCCTCCTCCCTCCCCAGCTCCTCCTTTCCCCCAGTCAGGATTACCCTCCTCCCTCCCCAGCTCCTCCTCTCGCCCAGTCAGGATTACCCTCCTCCCTCCTCCTCTCGCCCAGTCAGGATTACCCTCCTCCCTCCCCAGCTCCTCCTTTCCCCCAGTCAGGATTACCCTCCGCCCTCCCCAGCTCCTCCTTTCCCCCAGTCAGGATTACCCTCCTCCCTCCCCAGCTCCTCCTCTCGCCCAGTCAGGATTACCCTCCTCCCTCCTCCTTTCGCCCAGTCAGGATTACCCTCCTCCCTCCCCAGCTCCTCCTTTCCCCCAGTCATGATTACCCTCCTCCCTCCCCAGCTGCTCCTTTCCCCCAGTCAGGATTACCCTCCTGCCTTCCCAGCTCCTCCTTTCCCCCAGTCAGGATTACCCTCCTGCCTTCCCAGCTCCTCCTTTCCCCCAGTCAGGATTACCCTCCTCCCTCCTCCTCTCGCCCAGTCAGGATTACCCTCCTCCCTCCCCAGCTCCTCCTTTTTCTCCCATTCAGGATTACACTCCTCCCTTCCCAGCTCCTCCTCTCGCCCAGTCAGGATTTGGCATTCTGAATCAGAATAAATTCTCAAATTATGTTGTACTTTAAAATCTTGAATGAAATAAATTTGCATACATGTTGGTTCTGTTCGGATTACCCCAAAGGGGGTTATTTCTGCTCTCCTGCTCTTATCTATGCTAGGCTGCACAGATGCGCTGGGAGTTCTCACCCAGAACGGAACCATACCGCCAATCCAATCTGTATGCTAATTGTAAATGTCGTATTTGTTGATAGTGGTCCTGACAGAAATGACTTGAAATTGTTGCTGTATACCACAATCAACAACAGCTTATACAAAAAAAGTGAATGATCATCTGCAGAGCACAGTCAAAATGTAGCTTTGTGTGACTGGCATTGTACTGACACACACACACACACACACACACACACACACACACATACACACTGCCTGTGGAGGCCGTACAGTAAACCTGCGTATAACGTACAATAACAGATCTGTTTGCAGCATGGCGATGTGAAATTAAACAATACAGAAAGCAGCTCTCATAAAAATTGTCCACAATGAAATTATGCCAATTTTCCATACGTTAGCTTTTAACGAAGAGGGTCAATTCGTATTTGTCGCTGCACGGTCATGCGTGTCCGTTACGGAAAAAAGACCGGCCAGCACCGCACGCCCGGGCTTCAGAGCTACGCCTTTTGCTTTCCGTCAATATTACATTATTAGAGAAAAATGGGTTAGTCTCAGTAATGGGGGTTAGTCTCAGTAATGGGGGTTAGTTTCAGTATTACTTAAAGTATTCCGGCCGGGGGCCGGATTTCCGGCTTGAGGGCAGGTCCGGCCTCCGGCGCAGGCAAATTTATTAATCAGGCTGCAAATTACTTTCGGCGCGGACGCGCTTGGAAAAAACGAGCGCGTCGCTTCCTCCATTATGAGCGCGCATACCGCGCGGCTGCATTTGAAACTGGGAACTTGAATGCGGTTTAATATTTTCGAGTCAATTGATTTCACCTACCAATCATATGAGAGGAGCGCAGCATTAACTAACGTCACAAGCCTATCAGAAGCAGAGCAGGGCGGGTCCTGGCAACACTGTGTGAGTGAGATCCATACCTCACGTTAGAGTCGTCGGTGAAAGCATGGAGCACAGAACTCCAGAAACAACATCAGGTGACTTTAATGTCATCATGGATGAAAAGAAAGAAAGGAGATGTGAGTTGGTTGATTTCGTAAATTAGCTCAGGTCAGGATAATAATATTTTCTGTCTACACCTTTTGATGTTAGCCTTGCGTTGACTGAGCTAACATTAACATACACTGCTGCTGCTAGGGAACTTCAGACTGTTAGTAAATATTTAATGTAGAACATTCTGTGTAGCTTACAAAAAAAACACATTATGTGTAGGCCTACCATGAAAACGAGTCCACTTTAAACTGCTTCATTTTCTGTCAGCAATGTATGACATGTAGTGCTGTCAACGTTAACGTAGCCTATGCGATTTCTTTTCTTTTTTTTTTTTTTTTAATCTTTATTGTTTTAAAAATATTTAACACAATTAACGCTGCATTCGTTCTTTGTCATTATTTAGCTAGGGTTATAATGAACGCTCTTATTAGTTATTAGTTTGTCCACCAAATGCTTTTAACGTGCGACAAGACAAAAGAGAACGCACTTCAGTAAATGTCCTCCTGACACACACACACACAGACACACACACACACACAAGTCACAAAAAGTCGTGAACCAGTATCGATTTCTCTTTCGCGCTTGAACGAACGAAAAAATTTCCGTTTTGTCGAGTATCCTCACAAGAATCAATCATTATTAACCTTAAATGAGTTAAATAAAATCTTAAATGGAAGTAAAGAGTAGTGAGAGAATGAGACGCGTGAGATCCTGTCACCAGCTGTAGATCTTAAAGTGACCGTAGCCACTCATTCTGTCTGTCAGTGAAGTTAACCAAAGAACAGAGAAAACTACTAACTACTATTTGACTAAAGAACGCTTGTAGCTTTAAAAAGGATTAATCTAATTTAATTTATAATTTATGCAGTGCGGACTATTTTATAACCCTAAAATTTTGGGGGAAAGAATTTTCATTGAGACATCATTAGCTATATTAATATCAGTGATACTGGCCTTCATTAATAAAAAGATGCCATTAAGATAGAGCCGTATAGGTTGGTGTCAGTAGTAATGGGTTGGTGTCAGTAGTAATGGGTAGTAATGGGTTGGTGTCAGTAGTAATGGGTTGGTGTCAGTAGTAATGGGTTGGTGTCAGTAGTAATGGGTTGGTGTCAGTAGTAATGGGATGGTGTCATTAGTAATGGGTTGGTGTCAGTAGTAATGGGTAGTAATGGGTTGGTGTCAGTAGTAATGGGTTGGTGTCAGTAGTAATGGGTTGGTGTCAGTAGTAATGGGTTGGTGTCAGTAGTAATGGGATGGTGTCATTAGTAATGGGTTGGTGTCAGTAGTAATGGGTAGTAATGGGTTGGTGTCAGTAGTAATGGGTAGTAATGGGTTGGTGTCAGTAATAATGGGTTGGTGTCAGTAGTAATATGGGTTGGTGTCAGTAGTAATGGGTAGTAATGGGTTGGTGTCAGTAGTAATGGGTTGGTGTCAGTAATAATGGGTTGGTGTCAGTAATAATGGGTTGGTGTCAGTAGTAATGGGTTGGTGTCAGTAGTAATGGGTAGTAATGGGTTGGTGTCAGTAGTAGGGCTGTCAACTTTAGTCGTTTAGTCGACTAATCGGTCGATGCCGTCTTGGTCGACTGACATTCTTATTGGTCGACCAGTTGCCTTTTTTTTTTTTTTTTTACCAATAGAAATAATTTTTCAATGATTTACTCCTTGATATTTATTCCTTTATAAGCAGTTATATATTACTTGTATTCTAAATATAATTAGCCTATGGTTTATCCCCAACTTGAAATGCTTTAATTTAGGCTATTTTGTAACAGCGCCACAGTTTAGCGCACACACATAGAACACTCGGTTCGCACCTGTGGCTGCGCTGCTGCTTCGTGCTCAGTAAGGGATATAGGTAGTTTAGCTGTATTCATTCAGTTAGAACGCTACTTGTTTCGGTTTTTATGCTTTTATACACTATGTTTTTATCTCGAATCTCGATGCGGCGTGGACGCACTTGGAAAACTTCCATGAGCGCGCACACCGCACGCCTACATTTGAAATCGAACTTGAGCGCGCAAAAGACATGAGCAGTCCTTTTAACGGCTTTATCATGCTGACTCAATAGATTGCGTTTTCTTGATATGTTTTTGTTTTTATTTGTAGGCTACACTTGACGCATTTGAAAATACCCTAAATACATTTATTCATTTAGCAGACGCTTTTATCCAAAGCGAAATAATGTAACAAACGATTGTTTTTTAGGCTCTTTGGTTTTTTTTTGTGTTTGTTTTAAAACGCCTAGATCGGCTGGACAAAAGTTAACCCATAGCTTTGAAAGTAAAGAAGAATATACAGCCTGTATAAACGAGAGCTTTAGGATTTTTCATTGTGGCAGATAGCAGTTATATTTTTGTAGCGTGTGGTGTGGTCAGGTGCGCAATTGTGACTGTTAGGCTAGGAGGACAGTGCTCCTCACTTTTTGCAGTTAAAAAAAATCACTTAATTTTCAAAGAATTGTATTATTATTATAGTTTTATGTATTTTTGATGTTTTTTCGTTGTTGTTTTATAAATGCTCTATGACAATTGTTAAAAAATGTTCAATCAAAAATGTTCAATTTTTTTTTTTTTTTTTTTTTTTTTTAGTCGACTAATCGTTGCGCAGGACAAGGCTTTGGTCGACTAAGGATTTCTTTGGTTGACTACAGCCCTAGTCAGTAGTAATGGGTTGGTGTCAGTAGTAATGGGTTGGTGTCAGTAGTAATGGGTTGGTGTCAGTAATAATGGGTTGGTGTCAGTAATAATGGGTTGGTGTCAGTAATAATGGGATGGTGTCAGTAATAAGGAGTTGGTCTCAGTCAATAATAATGGGTTGGTGTCAGTAGTAATGGGTTGGTGTCAGTAATAATGGGTTGGTGTCAGTAGTAATGGGTTGGTGTCAGTAGTAATGGGTTGGTGTCAGTAGTAATGGGTTGGTGTCAGTAGTAATGGGTTGGTGTCAGTAGTAATGGGTTGGTGTCAGTAATAATGGGTTGGTGTCAGTAATAATGGGATGGTGTCAGTAATAAGGAGTTGGTCTCAGTCAATAATAATGGGTTGGTGTCAGTAGTAATGGGTTGGTGTCAGTAATAATGGGTTGGTGTCAGTAATAAGGAGTTGGTCTCAGTCAATAATAATGGGTTGGTGCCAGTAGTAATGGGTTGGTGTCAGTAGTAATGGGTTGGTGTCAGTAGTAATGGGTTGGTGTCAGTAGTAATGGGTTGGTGTCAGTAATAATGGGTTGGTGTCAGTAATAATGGGATGGTGTCAGTAATAAGGAGTTGGTCTCAGTCAATAATAATGGGTTGGTGTCAGTAGTAATGGGTTGGTGTCAGTAATAATGGGTTGGTGTCAGTAATAAGGAGTTGGTCTCAGTCAATAATAATGGGTTGGTGTCAGTAGTAATGGGTTGGTGTCAGTAATAATGGGTTGGTGTCAGTAATAATGGGTTGGTGTCAGTAGTAATGGGTTGGTGTCAGTAATAATGGGTTGGTGTCAGTAGTAATGGGATGGTGTCAGTAATAAGGAGTTGGTCTCAGTCAATAATAATGGGTTGGTGTCAGTAGTAATGGGTTGGTGTCAGTAATAATGGGTTGGTGTCAGTAATAAGGAGTTGGTGTCAGTAATAATGGGTTGGTGTCAGTAATAAGGAGTTGGTCTCAGTCAATAATAATGGGTTGGTGTCAGTAGTAATGGGTTGGTGTCAGTAATAATGGGTTGGTGTCAGTAGTAATGGGTTGGTGTCAGTAGTAATGGGTTGGTGTCAGTAATAATGGGTTGGTGTCAGTAGTAATGGGTTGGTGTCAGTAGTAATGGGTTGGTGTCAGTAATAATGGGTTGGTGTCAGTAATAATGGGATGGTGTCAGTAATAAGGAGTTGGTCTCAGTCAATAATAATGGGTTGGTGTCAGTAGTAATGGGTTGGTGTCAGTAATAATGGGTTGGTGTCAGTAATAAGGAGTTGGTCTCAGTCAATAATAATGGGTTGGTGTCAGTAGTAATGGGTTGGTGTCAGTAGTAATGGGTTGGTGTCAGTAGTAATGGGTTGGTGTCAGTAGTAATGGGTTGGTGTCAGTAGTAATGGGTTGGTGTCAGTAATAATGGGTTGGTGTCAGTAATAATGGGTTGGTGTCAGTAGTAATGGGTTGGTGTCAGTAATAATGGGTTGGTGTCAGTAATAAGGAGTTGGTCTCAGTCAATAATAATGGGTTGGTGTCAGTAGTAATGGGATGGTGTCAGTAATAATGGGTTGGTGTCAGTAATAAGGAGTTGGTGTCAGTAATAATGGGTTGGTGTCAGTAATAAGGAGTTGGTCTCAGTCAGTAATAATGGGTTGGTGTCAGTAGTAATGGGTTGGTGTCAGTAATAATGGGTTGGTGTCAGTAATAATGGGTTGGTGTCAGTAATAATGGGTTGGTGTCAGTAATAATGGGTTGGTGTCAGTAGTAATGGGTTGGTGTCAGTAATAATGGGTTGGTGTCAGTAATAAGGAGTTGGTCTCAGTCAATAATAATGGGTTGGTGTCAGTAATAATGGGTTGGTGTCAGTAATAATGGGTTGGTGTCAGTAGTAATGGGTTGGTGTCAGTAATAATGGGTTGGTGTCAGTAATAAGGAGTTGGTCTCAGTCAGTAATAATGGGTTGGTGTCAGTAGTAATGGGTTGGTGTCAGTAGTAATGGGTTGGTGTCAGTAGTAATGGGTTGGTGTCAGTAGTAATGGGTTGGTGTCAGTAATAATGGGTTGGTGTCAGTAGTAATGGGATGGTGTCAGTAGTAATGGGTTGGTGTCAGTAATAATGGGTTGGTGTCAGTAATAAGGAGTTGGTGTCAGTAATAATGGGTTGGTGTCAGTAATAAGGAGTTGGTCTCAGTCAGTAATAATGGGTTGGTGTCAGTAGTAATGGGTTGGTGTCAGTAATAATGGGTTGGTGTCAGTAATAATGGGTTGGTGTCAGTAATAATGGGTTGGTGTCAGTAGTAATGGGTTGGTGTCAGTAATAATGGGTTGGTGTCAGTAATAAGGAGTTGGTCTCAGTCAATAATAATGGGTTGGTGTCAGTAGTAATGGGTTGGTGTCAGTAGTAATGGGTTGGTGTCAGTAGTAATGGGTTGGTGTCAGTAATAATGGGTTGGTGTCAGTAATAATGGGTTGGTGTCAGTAATAATGGGTTGGTGTCAGTAATAAGGAGTTGGTCTCAGTCAATAATAATGGGTTGGTGTCAGTAGTAATGGGTTGGTGTCAGTAATAATGGGTTGGTGTCAGTAATAATGGGTTGGTGTCAGCATCTGCTGGACGTGTTCATGAGTGTTCAGGGATGTTGAATAATCTGTGTGAACGTGGACACAATCCACACGTGATCAAGTGTCTGTGTGTGTGTGTCACGGCCTCTTAGTGCTCAGCCAATCAGGACGGAGGGTGATCAGGAGGGAGGGGCTTTGAGTCACTGCTGCTGACAGAGATTCATTACTGGTTTAGAGTAACTTTGTGATGTTTGTTGTGAGTGTATTATGGCAGTGGTTACAGACATATTACATCAATGGAAGTCTGAGACAGAGAAACGTGTGTGTGTGATGTGCCTGTCTGCTATGTGGGCGTTGGCTCTGACCGGTGGACCAGGAAATGGACCAATGAGAAGACAACACAGCAGAACTGTGTCATGTCGGCCATTGTTCCTCCCCAACACTGGCAGGAAAGGAAGTATTGCAGCCCACACACACACACACACACACACACACACACACACACACACACACACACACACACACAGCTTCCTATGTTTGATGAGCCACATGGAGGAGAAAGACAGACATGATGTTTGAACATGCGTGTCGCTCACAAGTGAACTAGTGGTTTATTGACAGAAAGGGTTCTACTATATCTGAGTGGATGTTGTGCGGATGTGTCGCATAAACGTGACAAACACACTTACCTTCACATTCTCACTCTAATAATGTGCTGATGGTGTAAACCTGCAGCTGATCTGAGAATCTCCACAGTAGCTTCTGTTCGTACTTGCTCCTGCGTCTGAAGTGCTGAACTCTGCCGTAAATGTCTGTGGCTAAACACAATCTTTCTTCTTTTAAAGCTGTTCTGTGTGTCTTTTGCAGAGATTACGCCGATTATCAACCAAATACAGAACAGAGAAGATCTACCCCACTAATGTAGGAGAGCAGGAGGAAAACGTGAAGAAGAATCGATACAAGGACATTCTGCCGTGTGAGTAAACGTTCATGATCCAGCACTAAACAGTGTCCGTCGGAGATCACACGAGTGATGTTTGTTCATGGACAGAGATAAAGATGAGGATAATGATAGTGTGAAGAAGGCTTGTGTTGTTTCTGGTGTGTGTGTGTGTTTGTGTGTATCTGCTGACACAGTCTTTCTCTCGCACGTCAGTTGACCACAGTCGTGTGAAGATGACGTTAAAAACATCCAACCAGGACACAGATTACATCAATGCTAACTTCATCAAGGTACTGAAGACTTCCTGTCTCTGCAGACGCCCCTCAGTGTGTGTGTGTGTGTATTAACCCTCTGGGGTCTAAGGGGTTTTTGAGGTACTTGAGATGTTTTGACATGCCCTGACATTTGTGCTTTTTTCAGTTGCTTATAAACATATTAATGGCAAAGGTGTAATTACACTATATTTAGCACAAATAGGGTTACAAATATATGTGAGCAACATGTATGTACATGTTTGTATTTTTGAGGGAATAATGTTTATGCATGGTTATTCAAAAAACTAAAAATTAAAGTTTCTGAAATAAGGCCACAAAACACATACTTAACATGTGTCCACAAGACTTTTGACTAATGGATGTAGTTGCCTAGTGTTTTTGCTTCAAAATGATCTGAAAATCACCCTGCCTAATCATTCACATAAAACAATACATTACTTTAATTGTTTTTAAACAGTTTTTGCTTCCAAAGGCAATATGCGCAGGGGCGTGACTTGCTGTGATTCACACCTGAGAAGACAAAGACCCTGCATACTAATGAGCCTGCATACTAATGAGCCTGCATACTAATGAGCCTTTCATTCAGGTGTGTCACACAAGAAAGAATGCGAGGACAAAAATAAATAAATAAATATATATATATATAATCCAAATATAAATGAAAGTCAAAAGCACATTTTTAGTACATAGTCATACCTGGAAACAAATCCTGTTCAAATAGGCTATATGGACCATTCTACAGAATTAGTTAGAGTTAGAAAGTTAGAGTTCTCAGAGTGGAAAAAAAGGTATTTTTTCACAAATTTTTTATACATTCAAATTGTATAATTTCCAAGGTAAACATTTCTAGTATGCAGTTAATTCTCATACTGTATTTTCAGAAAGTTTTGGAATATATCCTCTCCTCAAATGTGTCACTAATAAAAAACAATAATATTAAGATTTTTTTACATCTATCTTGTCTTTCTTTTTTTTTTAAAGTAGGCCCATAGCCTGGATTTTATCATTCATATTTCAAAGTTAAGGATTCATTAGTTTGATATAGTCTACATTGGAACAAACACTATAATAACATCTTAGATTATGAGCTTATTTTTGACAAAACATTCTAACGTTATATATTTAACATATGAGCAGAAACTGGTTAACTAAAGCTTATTTGATGTCTATTTTAGAGTAAAAAACTTTATAATCTATCCCAAACTAGTCAACTAAATGTTGTCTTTCATATTTCGTCTGTAACAACAACAGTGCGAATTCGTGCCGTTCATTCATCACACAGAGAGAGACACGCGATTCATATTAAAACAGTATTCGCGATTAGAACAAAGCACTTAAGAATAAAAAACTTACTATGGTCCTCGCTGGATCCATGGCTCCTCGAAGTGAAATTAATCCAGCACTTCTGAGGTAAATTATCCAGAATTATTCCTCACAGCCTCGCAAAACGACAGGTAGCCTACATTAATCTGAACTTGGTGTTTTATCGAGCTCGTGTGGGCGTTGGCAAGTTTCAGATCATTTGCGTTTGAATAGCGCGCGCTCTCTGTGGGCGTGGTCACATTAAAAGATAATTCGCTGAAATGAGAACGCCTGGCATCTCTTTCTTTTTATATAGATTACATAAACACAGAATATTTGTTTTAGTTTTGAATTAGATAATTTAAAAGTACACACTTAAATGATTATAAAGATATATTGATCATGCCTGTGTGACTAGTATTCGCTGAGTTTTGTTTACGTTTAGAGACGTGCTCCAGAAAAAAAGTTCACGGAGACGGAGAGGCAGAACGCACACCCTGTTTATTTTCTTTATTTTACAAAAGCACAATGTTTTATTTCGATTGTAAGTGGACCCATAAAAAAGTAGACATTTAACAGTTTATTTTTTCATGTTTCTTAAGTGTGTATGACCAAAAGTGACTGAGTATTTTAAGTCTATTTTGCTGCTATGTGAAAAAAATCGCGCAGAGATTGTTGATTCTGGCGTGGCTCGTTCTTCTCAGCCCTTGCCTGTGTGTGACCATCTTGTTCTGCGGGGTGACGCATCTTCAAATGCTTTAAGTTACTTGTGTTGAAGTTGCTAATACTTGTTCCACCCCTTTGAAATTGCAGTATGTCAGTTTTACTGGCTGGTTGGACCAGTCTTAAATACTGCCAAAGAGCGGACGTACTGCTAGCGCACACTTGTTTTCTTCGCTAATCTAAACAGTGGTTGCTTGTGGCAACACCACAACTTCCGCATTAAGCAAAGCTAACGTGCATAACTAGGTATTGTTTAATGAAATGGTATCGGATCTGTACATGGGTAGAAGTACTCGGCGACACTGATGCCTGAATTTTTATTGGCATCGGCGGCATTTCCGGTTCTAGTATCGGAATCGAAACAACTCTAATAGTTACTCTCCATTCAACAGCTGTTTGCTTTCTTAACTCTTGAACAGAAGAGTTCAAGTGATCTGACATACATAAACATCAACTAGAGTTGCTTAAACAGTCTGATGAGGCCGTGGAGACTGTAGATTGTGTGTGTTTGATATTGTGTGTGTGTGTGTGTGTGTGTGTGTGCAGGGAATCGACGGGCCGAAGGCCTACATCGCCACTCAGGGGCCGCTGCCCAACACTGTGCTGGACTTCTGGAGGATGATCTGGGAATACAGGGTTGCGGTGAGTGTGCGAGAGAGCGAGCGAGAGCAAGCACGTGAGTGAGTGCGAGAGCGAGTGAGTGAGTGCGTGAGTGCGAGCGAGTGAGTGAGTGAGAGCGAGTGAGTGAGTGCGTGAGTGCGAGCGAGTGAGCGAGTGAGTGAGTGAGAGCGAGTGAGTGCGAGCGAGTGAGTGAGTGCGAGAGCGAGTGAGTGAGTGCGTGAGTGCGAGCGAGTGAGTGAGTGAGAGCGAGAGCGAGTGAGAGTGCGTGAATGCGAGCGAGTGCGAGAGCGAGTGAGTGAGTGCGAGAGCGAGTGAGTGAGTGCGAGAGCGAGCGAGTGAGTGAGTGCGAGAGCGAGCGAGTGAGTGAGTGCGAGAGCGAGTGAGTGAGTGCGAGAGCGAGTGAGTGAGTGAGAGCGAGTGAGTGCGAGAGCGAGCGAGTGAGTGCGAGAGCGAGCGAGTGAGTGCGAGAGCGAGCGAGTGAGTGCGAGAGCGAGCGAGTGAGTGCGAGAGCGAGCGAGTGAGTGCGAGAGCGAGCGAGTGAGTGCGAGAGCGAGCGAGTGAGTGCGAGAGCGAGCGAGTGAGTGCGAGAGCGAGCGAGTGAGTGCGAGAGCGAGCGAGTGAGTGCGAGAGCGAGCGAGTGAGTGCGAGAGCGAGCGAGTGAGTGCGAGAGCGAGCGAGTGAGTTCGAGAGCGAGCGAGTGAGTGCGAGAGCGAGCGAGTGAGTGCGAGAGCGAGCGAGTGAGTGCGAGAGCGAGCGAGTGAGTGCGAGAGCGAGCGAGTGAGAGCGAGCGAGCGAGCGAGTGAGTGCGAGAGCGAGCGAGTGAGTGAGTGCGAGAGCGAGCGAGTGAGTGAGTGCGAGAGCGAGCGAGTGAGTGAGTGAGTGAGTGAGTGAGTGAGCGAGCGAGTGAGTGAGCGAGTGAGCGAGTGAGTGAGCGAGTGAGTGAGCGAGTGAGTGAGTGAGCGAGTGAGTGAGCGAGTGAGTGAGCGAGTGAGTGAGCGAGTGAGTGAGCGAGTGAGTGAGCGAGCGAGTGAGTGAGCGAGTGAGTGAGCGAGTGAGTGAGCGAGAGCGCGAGTGAGTGCGAGTGAGTGAGTGCGTGAGTGCGAGAGCGAGTGAGTGAGTGAGAGCGTGAGTGCGAGAGCGAGTGAGTGCGTGAGTGCGAGAGCGAGTGAGTGCGTGAGTGCGAGAGCGAGCGAGTGAGTGAGTGCGAGAGCGAGTGAGTGAGTGCGAGAGCGAGTGAGTGAGTGCGAGAGCGAGTGAGTGAGTGAGTGAGAGCGTGAGTGAGTGAGTGCGAGAGCGAGTGAGTGAGTGCGAGAGCGAGTGAGTGAGAGCGTGAGTGCGTGAGTGCGAGAGCGAGTGAGTGCGTGAGTGCGAGAGCGAGTGAGTGAGTGAGTGCGAGAGCGAGCGAGTGAGTGAGTGAGTGCGAGAGCGAGTGAGTGAGTGAGTGAGAGCGTGAGTGCGTGAGTGCGAGAGCGAGTGAGTGCGTGTGAGAGTGCGAGAGCGAGTGAGTGAGTGCGTGAGTGCGAGAGCGAGTGAGTGAAAGTGCGAGAGCGAGTGAGTGAGTGCGTGAGAGCGAGAGCGAGTGAGTGAAAGTGCGAGAGCGAGTGAGTGAGAGCGTGAGTGCGAGAGCGAGTGAGTGCGTGTGAGAGTGCGAGAGTGAGCGAGTGAGTGAGTGCGTGAGTGCGTGAGTGCGAGAGCGAGTGAGTGAAAGTGCGAGAGCGAGTGAGTGAGTGCGTGAGAGCGAGAGCGAGTGAGTGCGAGAGCGAGTGAGTGCGTGAGTGCGAGAGCGAGTGAGTGCGTGAGTGCGAGAGCGAGTGAGTGCGTGAGTGCGAGAGCGAGTGAGTGCGAGAGCGAGTGAGTGCGAGAGCGAGTGAGTGCGAGAGCGAGTGAGTGCGAGAGCGAGTGAGTGCGAGAGCGAGTGAGTGCGAGAGCGAGTGAGTGCGAGAGCGAGTGAGTGCGAGAGCGAGTGAGTGCGAGAGCGAGTGAGTGCGAGAGCGAGTGAGTGCGAGAGCGAGTGAGTGCGAGAGCGAGTGAGTGCGAGAGCGAGTGAGTGCGAGAGCGAGTGAGTGCGAGAGCGAGTGAGTGCGAGAGCGAGTGAGTGCGAGAGCGAGTGAGTGCGAGAGCGAGTGAGTGCGAGAGCGAGTGAGTGCGAGAGCGAGTGAGTGCGAGAGCGAGTGAGTGCGAGAGCGAGTGAGTGCGAGAGCGAGTGAGTGCGAGAGCGAGTGAGTGCGAGAGCGAGTGAGTGCGAGAGCGAGTGAGTGCGAGAGCGAGTGAGTGCGAGAGCGAGTGAGTGCGAGAGCGAGTGAGTGCGAGAGCGAGTGAGTGCGAGAGCGAGTGAGTGCGAGAGCGAGTGAGTGCGAGAGCGAGTGAGTGCGAGAGCGAGTGAGTGCGTGAGTGCGAGAGCGAGCGAGAGCGAGTGAGTGAGTGCGAGTGAGTGAGTGCGAGTGAGTGAGTGCGAGTGAGTGAGTGCGAGTGAGTGAGTGCGAGTGAGTGAGTGAGTGCGAGTGAGTGAGTGAGTGCGAGTGAGTGAGTGAGTGAGTGAGTGCGAGTGAGTGAGTGAGTGCGAGTGAGTGAGTGAGTGCGAGTGAGTGAGTGAGTGCGAGTGAGTGAGTGCGAGTGAGTGAGTGCGAGTGAGTGAGTGCGAGTGAGTGAGTGCGAGTGAGAGTGAGTGAGTGCGAGTGAGAGTGCGTGAGTGCGAGAGCGAGTGAGTGAGTGAGTGCGAGAGCGAGTGAGTGAGTGAGTGAGAGCGTGAGTGCGAGAGCGAGTGAGTGCGAGCGAGTGAGTGAGAGTGCGAGAGCGAGAGCGAGTGAGTGCGAGAGCGAGTGAGTGCGAGAGCGAGTGAGTGAGTGCGTGAGTGCGTGAGTGCGAGAGCGAGTGAGTGAAAGTGCGAGAGCGAGTGAGTGAGTGCGTGAGAGCGAGAGCGAGAAAGTGCGAGAGCGAGTGAGTGAGAGCGTGAGTGCGAGAGCGAGTGAGTGCGTGTGAGAGTGCGAGAGCGAGTGAGTGAGTGCGTGAGTGCGTGAGTGCGAGAGCGAGTGAGTGAAAGTGCGAGAGCGAGTGAGTGAGTGCGTGAGAGCGAGAGCGAGTGAGTGCGAGAGCGAGTGAGTGCGTGAGTGCGAGAGCGAGTGAGTGCGTGAGTGCGAGAGCGAGTGAGTGCGTGAGTGCGAGAGCGAGTGAGTGCGTGAGTGCGAGAGCGAGTGAGTGCGAGAGCGAGTGAGTGCGAGAGCGAGTGAGTGCGAGAGCGAGTGAGTGCGAGAGCGAGTGAGTGCGAGAGCGAGTGAGTGCGAGAGCGAGTGAGTGCGAGAGCGAGTGAGTGCGAGAGCGAGTGAGTGCGAGAGCGAGTGAGTGCGAGAGCGAGTGAGTGCGAGAGCGAGTGAGTGCGAGAGCGAGTGAGTGCGAGAGCGAGTGAGTGCGAGAGCGAGTGAGTGCGAGAGCGAGTGAGTGCGAGAGCGAGTGAGTGCGAGAGCGAGTGAGTGCGAGAGCGAGTGAGTGCGAGAGCGAGTGAGTGCGAGAGCGAGTGAGTGCGAGAGCGAGTGAGTGCGAGAGCGAGTGAGTGCGAGAGCGAGTGAGTGCGAGAGCGAGTGAGTGCGAGAGCGAGTGAGTGCGAGAGCGAGTGAGTGCGAGAGCGAGTGAGTGCGAGAGCGAGTGAGTGCGAGAGCGAGTGAGTGCGAGAGCGAGTGAGTGCGAGAGCGAGTGAGTGCGAGAGCGAGTGAGTGCGAGAGCGAGTGAGTGCGAGAGCGAGTGAGTGCGAGAGCGAGTGAGTGCGAGAGCGAGCGAGTGAGTGAGTGCGAGAGCGAGCGAGTGAGTGAGTGCGAGAGCGAGCGAGTGAGTGAGTGAGTGCGAGAGCGAGCGAGTGAGTGCGTGAGCGAGCGAGCGAGTGAGTGCGAGAGCGAGCGAGCGAGTGAGTGAGTGCGAGAGCGAGCGAGTGAGTGAGTGAGTGCGAGAGCGAGCGAGTGAGTGCGAGAGCGAGTGAGTGCGAGAGCGAGCGAGTGAGTGAGTGCGAGAGCGAGCGAGTGAGTGAGTGAGTGCGAGAGCGAGCGAGTGAGTGCGTGAGCGAGTGAGTGAGTGAGTGCGAGAGCGAGCGAGTGAGTGAGTGCGAGAGCGAGCGAGTGAGTGAGTGAGTGCGAGAGCGAGCGAGTGAGTGAGTGAGTGCGAGAGCGAGCGAGTGAGTGCGTGAGCGAGTGAGCGAGTGAGTGCGAGAGCGAGCGAGTGAGCGAGTGAGCGAGTGAGCGAGTGAGTGCGAGAGCGAGCGAGTGAGTGAGTGAGTGCGAGAGCGAGCGAGTGAGTGCGTGAGCGAGTGAGCGAGTGAGTGCGAGAGCGTGCGAGTGAGTGCGTGAGTGCGAGAGCGAGCGAGTGAGTGAGTGAGCGAGTGAGTGAGTGAGTGCGCGAGCGAGTGAGTGCGTGAGTGCGAGAGCGAGCGAGTGAGTGCGTGAGTGCGAGCGAGTGAGTGCGAGAGCGAGCGAGTGAGTGCGAGAGCGAGCGAGTGAGTGCGAGAGCGAGCGAGTGAGTGCGAGAGCGAGCGAGTGAGTGCGAGAGCGAGCGAGCGAGTGAGTGCGAGAGCGAGCGAGTGAGTGCGAGAGCGAGTGAGTGCGAGAGCGAGTGAGTGCGAGAGCGAGTGAGTGCGAGAGCGAGTGAGTGCGAGAGCGAGTGAGTGCGAGAGCGAGTGAGTGCGAGAGCGAGTGAGTGCGAGAGCGAGTGAGTGCGAGAGCGAGTGAGTGCGAGAGCGAGTGAGAGCGAGAGCGAGTGAGAGCGAGAGCGAGTGAGTGAGTGAGTGCGAGAGCGAGCGAGTGAGTGAGTGAGTGCGAGAGCGAGCGAGTGAGTGAGCGAGTGCGAGAGCGAGTGAGCGAGTGCGAGAGCGAGCGAGCGAGTGAGTGAGTGCGAGAGCGAGCGAGTGAGTGAGTGAGTGCGAGAGCGAGTGAGAGCGAGAGCGAGTGAGAGCGAGAGCGAGTGAGTGAGTGAGTGCGAGAGCGAGCGAGTGAGTGAGTGAGTGCGAGAGCGAGCGAGTGAGTGAGCGAGTGCGAGAGCGAGCGAGCGAGTGCGAGAGCGAGCGAGCGAGTGAGCGAGTGCGAGAGCGAGCGAGTGAGTGAGTGAGTGCGAGAGCGAGCGAGTGAGTGCGAGAGCGAGTGAGTGCGAGAGCGAGCGAGTGAGTGAGTGCGAGAGCGAGCGAGTGAGTGAGTGAGTGCGAGAGCGAGCGAGTGAGTGCGTGAGCGAGTGAGTGCGAGAGCGAGCGAGCGAGTGAGTGAGTGCGAGAGCGAGCGAGTGAGTGAGTGAGTGCGAGAGCGAGTGAGCGAGTGAGTGCGTGAGCGAGTGAGCGAGTGAGTGCGAGAGCGAGCGAGTGAGTGAGTGAGCGAGTGAGTGAGTGAGTGCGAGAGCGAGCGAGTGAGCGAGTGAGTGCGAGAGCGAGCGAGTGAGTGCGTGAGCGAGTGAGTGAGTGAGTGCGAGAGCGAGCGAGTGAGTGCGTGAGTGCGAGAGCGAGCGAGTGAGTGAGTGAGCGAGTGAGTGAGTGAGTGCGCGAGCGAGTGAGTGCGTGAGTGCGAGAGCGAGCGAGCGAGTGCGAGAGCGAGCGAGCGAGTGCGAGAGCGAGCGAGCGAGTGCGAGAGCGAGCGAGTGAGTGCGAGAGCGAGCGAGTGAGTGCGAGAGCGAGCGAGTGAGTGCGAGAGCGAGCGAGTGAGTGCGAGAGCGAGCGAGTGAGTGCGAGAGCGAGCGAGTGAGTGCGAGAGCGAGCGAGTGAGTGCGAGAGCGAGCGAGTGAGTGCGAGAGCGAGCGAGTGTTCTCATAAGTGACGCATGACTTCCTGTTCTGCAGGTCATCATGATGGCGTGTCGAGAGTTTGAGATGGGACGGGTAAGGATGAGTTCAGTGTGGATTTTGTGTTCAGTCATAAAAGCTCAGGTTCACCGTAGAGCTGGCTATTGACACAAATCTCATGATTCGATTCCGACTCAATTCCATATAGATTATTTGGGATATATATCAGATACAGTACATGGAACATTTTCTCAAGGAAAAAAAACTCAACTAATGCTGTAAACTCTAGATGGGAGTACATCACTATAATACTGAAGGTTATTCTTAACTGATTTGTATACAAACACACTAACGCTCAAGAAAGTTTAATAATAATGAAGTTATAAAACTACCTTGACAATTACATAATTCTACTCTAATTCATTTTTTGAAATATAAACATTTAAATTGTCGTTACATTTAAAAATATGAAAAATTATAATGAATATTGTGCACATATTTATCAGAATGCTGGTCTCTAGAGCTGACTAACGGGTTTATCACTGAATATGGTTTTTCTGAGGTAAATGTGACGTTAGGGGACATTGTTTACAAGCTGTTTTATTGACGTCTTTCTGCGGTTGAAACACTTGAAACTTTCTTTTCTTGAATTTCATAATAAAATGGACAT
>JAULUF010000009.1:58270000-58277500 GCA_031834385.1 Semotilus atromaculatus
TTGTCTAATGTGATTTCACTGTGATTTTAAGTCAGGTGTTTATGGGCTCAGAATGGGTTATCATATTAGAGTCTGAGTTCAGGGGCTGATGGGAAGAAACTGATCCTGAGTCTGTTAGTGATGATGATGATGAACAGGGTGAGAAGAGCGAGCGATGGCCTTCTGATCTGTGCTGTATAATGTGTGTACTAGTTGGATATGAAATGAGTGAGTGTGACTGTGTGTGTGTTTGTGTTGACAGCGCCGGCTGTGGGCGAACAGGAGCCATCTGTGCCATCGACTACACCTGGAACCTGCTGAAAGCTGGGGTAACACACACGCACACACGTACATACACACGCACGCACACGCACGCACACACGGGTGTTTCTGCAACTACGGGCACTTTTGACTCGCCCAAATAAAAAAAAATAAAAACCCTATGAATTTAAATTTTAACCATAACAGTCCATAATAAATTAAATGTTGTGCACATCTTTTTATGTCATTAAGATTTTAATTTGGAACATGTTTATTTTTTATGGTTTTCAACTCTTCTTTTTACAAAATGTCCTTACCACAATATTACAATAACTTTAAATTTAAACACTTTTCTTTTTTAATTTCTATTAAAAAATGTATACATTTACACAGTTACTTTCAAGATTTGTCAATTTTTGTAAAAAGTAATTTAAAATTTAAATGGGTTTTATCATTTTCTTTATGCCGTGGAAAATGTTGATGTTAACCTTAGATATCAATTGCTTTCATACACGCCAAAGATAAAACATTTACCTTTTTCTGACAAATATTATCATTTTAATGTGTAAATCATCTCTACTATAGTTAAAATAATTTTTGCAAACAAAAATCTGATAAATAATTAACTATAAATCATTGCTGCGGTAATGCCAGTTTGAGTTTGCACATGTTAATAACGTTACCTTAACAATAGGGTACTGAAGAGAAAAGAAGTAACAGACAAAAACAGAAGGTTTGGTCAAAGATAGTAGAGGTATTGCAGAAAATACTGGGAAAACTGATGTTCTTGTTTCAAATACTAACACATGTATGAATTTCTATTGTAACAACAAACTTAATTTGAGGCCTTAGGTATTTTGTTTTGTCTTCTGGTTTCTTTTGTTTATCCTCCACTGTTTTTGTAATGCTCTTTTTCCATAACTACTCATATCTGTTAGGGTCTTTTCTCATTACCCCTTATCTGTCATCTTACTGTAGGTTAATCTGGTATCATCAAGGGTTGCAAAAATGACATGTTTATTGTTTACAATAGATGTAATATTTGCAATATACACTGATCAGCCACAGCATTAAACCCTCCTGCCTAATATCATGCAGTTTCCCTTCAGGCTGCCAAAACAGCTCTGATCTGTCAAGGCAAGACCTCCGTATTGTGCGCGCACACACGCACACGCACACACACACGCACACACACACTTGAGTCTCGCCGCTGAAGTGATGACATCACTGTGCTTTTTTGCAGAGAATTCCTGAAGATTTTAACGTGTTCCAGCTGATTCAGGAGATGAGGACGCAGCGGCATTCTGCAGTTCAGACCAAAGTAAATAATCACCTCACACACAATAACTTACAGGTTCCGTGTATTAAATAAAAACTCTGACCTCCCTCTGTATGACAGGAGCAGTACGAGCTGGTTCATCGAGCCATTGCACAACTCTTTGAGAAACAGCTGATGCTTCTGGAGAGTCCGACTAACTCTGAGCTCACAGATGGGATGGTGAGACACACACACACACACACACTGTTGAAGTTTTTGTGTCCCTAAAGGCGGGCATGCACTGTGCAATGTCTGTGCGATTTCAGCAAGGTACCTACTCAAATTGAACGAGTAGATTGCATGTGATGTAAAGCTAAAGCTCAGGATTTCTGTGCTCACACTATACGTGTGAAGTGTGTGCGATAAACCCCCCTGCCGGGCTGTTCCAATAGGCGTTATCATGTATCCAGAGATATTGTCAAAACAAGAATCAGCTGTCAATATCAAGATGATTTAGGTCGATTACAATGAATTATATAGGCCTATAATTAAAATTATTAACAGTTATTAACTAAAATATTAACTTAATATTAGCTTAATATTAACACTGCAATAATTAGTCAAAACTGCTTTATTTCAAAAACAGCTTGTTTAACAAATTAATGAGGCACTGTAGCTACATCACAGGTGGCTTGGAAGACGTGGGTAATACACTCACCTAAAGGATTATTAGGAACACCTGTTCAATTTCTCATTAATGCAATTATCTAATCAACCAATCACATGGCAGTTGCTTCAGTGCATTTAGGGGTGTGGTCCTGGTCAAGACAATCTCCTGAACTCCAAACTGAATGTCAGAATGGGAAAGAAAGGTGATTTAAGCAATTTTGAGCGTGGAATTGTTGTTGGTGCCAGACGGGTCGGTCTGAGTATTTCACAATCTGCTCCGTTACTGGGATTTTCACACACAACCATTTCTATGGTTTACAAAAAATGGTGTGAAAAGGGAAACACATCCAGTATGCGGCAGTCCTGTGGGCGAAAATGCCTTGTTGATGCTAGAGGTCAGAGGTGAATGGGCCGTCTGATTCAAGCTGATAGAAGAGCAACTTTGACTGAAATAACCACTCGTTACAACCGAGGTATGCAGCAAAGCATTTTTGAAGCCACAACACGCACAACCTTGAGGCGGATGGGCTACAACAGCAGAAGACCCCACCGGGTACCACTCATCTCCACTACAAATAGGAAAAAGAGGCTACAATTTGCAAGAGCTCACCAGAAATGGACAGTTGAAGACTGGAAAAATGTTGCCTGGTCTAATGAGTCTCGATTTCTGTTGAGACATTCAGATGGTAGAGTCAGAATTTGGCGTAAACAGAATGAGAACATGGACCCATCATGCCTTGTTACCACTGTACAGGCTGGTGGTGGTGGTGTAATGGTGTGGGGGATGTTTTCTTGGCACACTTTAGGCCCCTTAGTGCCAATTGGGCATCGTTTAAATGCCACGGCCTACCTGAGCATTGTTTCTGACCATGTCCATCCCTTTATGGCCACCATGTACCCATCCTCTGATGGCTACTTCCAGCAGGATAATGCACCATGTCACAAAGCTCGAATCATTTCAAATTGGTTTCTTGAACATGACAATGAGTTCACTGTACTAAAATGGCCCCCACAGTCACCAGATCTCAACCCAATAGAGCATCTTTGGGATGTGGTGGAACGGGAGCTTCGTGCCCTGGATGTGCATCCCACAAATCTCCATCAACTGCAAGATGCTATCCTATCAATATGGGCCAACATTTCTAAAGAATGCTTTCAGCACCTGAATCGTAGGTGTCGTAGCCACGTAGCCACACCCCTCTTAGCCTGTTAACCTCTAGCTCCACCAATCAAGCCAATTGGGACCCTATCAGGCTTCATGAGCTGCACCTGTGCCCACTGCTTCTTCCCTCTGTTGCACATGTATGTACTGTGCAGAGGACTGAGTTTTTTATCCTTTCTTTGTTTTTGCTGCGTGTGTGTAAATGACCATAAACCACACACACATGCATACAGACACATACAGTACCTCCTTGGATGTGTAATAAAGACTTCCATACCTGAGTTGACTAGACTGGACCTGTTCTTACTGACAGTCCCATTGGCTTCTAGCTAGCTACTTAAGCAATCACACTTCCTCCTTTACACACACACACTCACACTCTCTCTCCACAGGAGGAGGGCAGCCCAGAAAAACTCGGTCAGAATTCAGACGAGGAACGATGGGATTCGCCGCCTCCCAAACCGCCCCGTATCCGCAGGTAATAATCGACCCATGACCTTCAGACCGTCTGAAACTAAAGATTTCACACAATGTGTGTTTTTTTATTTTTGATTAATTTGAAATATTTTGAGAACATGTTTGATGTAACCCATGTGATCAAAGATAAAGCTCATGTTTTCCTCTCTCTCAGTAATCCGGAGGGCGACGTGAAGGAGGAGATTCTGCAGCCTCCGGAGCCGCTCCCGGTGCCGCCCATCCTCACGCCGTCTCCACCCTCCGCCTTCCCCACGGTCACACACGCGCGGCAGGACAACGACCGCTACCATCCCAAACCCATCCTGCACTTGCTGGAGCAGAAGCCCGACCTCAACGAGAACTACAGCAGCAGGCCAGCGTCCCCCCCCGAGGACCGGCGTCCCGAGCGCAAGCTGAGCATCGAGATCAAGAAGGTCCCGCTGCAGGAGGGCCCGATCAGCTTCGAGGGGAACAGTGTTCTTCAGCGGTCGCACGCCTTCAAGCGATCCGACACCAGCAGCAGCGCCCAGTGTGAGGAGAGCGACCCGCCACGGCCCAATCACCTGCCTCTGAGGGCCGAGAGGGATCCGGCCCGGTCCAGTCCCGATCACCTGCCTCTGAGGAGCGAGAGGAGTCCGGCCCGGTCCAGTCCCGCCAGAGCTGAGCGATCGCCCAGTCCTGCTGTTCCCGCCAGAGCTGCGCTGAGCTTCACCAACCCACTGCACTCCGACTCCCCTGACGACACTCGCTCCGGAATCTCAGCGGTACCAGCGGTGCAGCAGAGCGATCGAGTCTCACGCAGAGTCACACCGATGTCCATTGCTGGCCAGAGTCTCCTCACACACACCTCATCAGGTATGATCCCTCGTCTCCTCACACACACCTCGTCAGGTATGGTCCCTCGTCTCCTCACACACACCTCGTCAGATATGGTCCCTCGTCTCGTCACACACACCTCGTCAGGTATGGTCCCTCGTCTCCTCACACACACCTCATCAGGTATGATCCCTCGTCTCCTCACACACACCTCATCAGGTATGATCCCTCGTCTCCTCACACACACCTCGTCAGGTATGGTCCCTCGTCTCCTCACACACACCTCGTCAGATATGGTCCCTCGTCTCCTCACACACACCTCATCAGGTATGATCCCTCGTCTCCTCACACACACCTCATCAGGTATGGTCCCTCGTCTCCTCACACACACCTCGTCAGATATGGTCCCTCGTCTCCTCACACACACCTCGTCAGATATGGTCCCTCGTCTCGTCACACACACCTCGTCAGATATGGTCCCTCGTCTCGTCACACACACCTCGTCAGATATGGTCCCTCGTCTCCTCACACACACCTCGTCAGATATGGTCCCTCGTCTCCTCACACACACCTCGTCAGATATGGTCCCTCGTCTCCTCACACACACCTCGTCAGATATGGTCCCTCGTCTCGTCACACACACCTCGTCAGATATGGTCCCTCGTCTCGTCACACACACCTCGTCAGATATGGTCCCTCGTCTCGTCACACACACCTCGTCAGGTATGGTCCCTCGTCTCCTCACACACACCTCGTCAGGTATGATCCCTCGTCTCGTCACACACACCTCGTCAGATATGATCCCTCGTCTCGTCACACACACCTCGTCAGATATGGTTCCTCGTCTCGTCACACACACCTCGTCAGGTATGGTCCCTCGTCTCCTCACACACACCTCGTCAGGTATGATCCCTCATCTCCTCACACACACCTCGTCAGGTATGGTCCCTCGTCTCCTCACACACACCTCGTCAGGTATGATCCCTCATCTCCTCACACACACCTCGTCAGGTATGGTCCCTCGTCTCATGCACTCATCCATCTGCTTCCTTTCCTGGTTCTCACTTCCTTCGTCATGTGACTCTCATTTGAACAGGCTAGTGATGTCTCACAGACGTGATGAGTAGCAGTAGTGTATGTCACTGAGTCAGTGTTCACAGACAGAATGAGACCAAGTTTGATGGTGTTAAGAGTGTCGGTCTTTAGGAAGTGGACGCGTGTGTGTGTGTGTGCATGTGTTTGTCTGCATGCTTGTGTGTGTGTACAGAGATGCTCCTGGTGTCTTCAGGTCACCTGATCAAATGCAGTTCCCTTCTGCTTCTAAGCTGCTGCCTGTCTAGTAGGGATGTGCATCTCCATAGCTGAGACCGATGCGATACGCATCTCGATGCACAGCCAACGATTCGATACATTAAAGATACATATAAGCATCTACCGATGCGATGCGATACGATTCACTACTTTAACGATTCGGTGCGATCCGATTTCGATTCGATTCGATTCAACGCGATGCGATTCAATGTAATACGATCCAATGGAGAAAAATATGATGCCATGCAATTCAATATTGTATAGATAGTTAACTTTTATTTCTTCTGTTCAGACATACAACAAATCATAAAGTAGCTTAAGTGCCATATATCTGACTTTTAACTCATGGCTCTTTCACAAACACAAGATTAGGCTAAATAAAAACAGACATACTTTTCCTGTCCTGTCTCCAGTTACATTTTTTAACAGCTCACACATTTAACAGTGAAACAAGCTACGGATGCTCAGGGATAAACAAAGAAATGTTCCTAATGTGATTTTAGTAGGTAGGCTAACAGTGACCAGAAAGCAGGTGCTGTTTTAAAGAGGCTATATGCGTTTTTCTGAAATTTAAACTCGCGACTGACACCTGTGGCCAAAAAACCGAACTGCTCTTCCTTTCTGCTCGCTCTCGCAGCGCTCGTACGTGCACACTTCACAAGTCATCTGCTGCAAGGAGGTCAACATTATGTTTACAGAGGTAAGAACAGTCAAATACATATATTCCATTACACTGCCTGTGAGTGTAGGCTACTTGCTGACTAGCGGTGGTGGCAGAGTGATCTGAAACGTTTAACTTGAACGCGCTCGACGTCACATCTGCAGACAGCGCGGGAAAAATCCGACCCTACAGAAAATAGCAAAAATAGGATACAGGCTTATAGGAGCACCCACTGTGAGCGGACAAGGTGTCAGTATGCTCAACAGGAGATGTTTGAGTCATAAATGGTCAAATAAAAAGGCTATTGTTACATTTATTTTGGGGAAAAAGTTCCATATAGCCCCTTTAACATAAACAATAATAAAAATAAAATAAACTTTCACAAACAGGTCTTTCATAACTGTATTCAATATATATATATATATATATATATATATATATATATGAAAAACGATTATTTGGAGTCACAGGCTCCTGTAAACCAGATTAACTTCCTACTTTAAGGTTTAAATGTATAGGTGATATCAGGACACGCCTCGCACTCGTAGTGTTGTGATCCGTCATATTCACGTACAGCAGCGTCAGCAGTGGTGATGAGAGAACGCGCTCGAGCAACAGTTTAGAAAGAAGAAATCAATCTAGTCGAACTGGACGCGCGAATGAGGCGAAATCGCAGGAGCTCCAGATCTGTCAACGCGTCTTTACATTGACTTAACATGGAAATCTCCAGCTACAGACGCTACATCTGCGTCCGGTGTGAACGCAGCAGTTACATAATGGTCACAAATGATTGGTCACTTTCTAAATAGTAAAAGTATGACGCATCTACTAATAATTATATATGAATAAATATTTTTTTACCGATGCAGATATGTTAGAACCGATGCATCGCGATACAAATGCCAACTTGTATCCGATGCACACTTA
>JAULUF010000009.1:58285000-58327500 GCA_031834385.1 Semotilus atromaculatus
AAAAAACTATATATATATATATATATATATATATATATATATATATATATATATATATATATATATATATATATATATATATATATATACGTGGTTAGTCATGGGTCGTATATGGCATTAAAACCTTTTAAAATGGCATTAAAAAGGCATTAAATTTCATTTGAAGATACTTGTAGAAACCCTGATTACATATTACCTAAATAAACTTAAAATTATCGTTTTATTTTTTCAGTTTGAACTATACGCCTTGCGCTCTAGCACACATAAAGCTTACGCAAACCAGTGGCTAAAGAAGTGTTCATTGTTTATTTATAAACTAGTGTTTTCTGAGTCAGTGTTGCTGCAGAGAGGATGTTGAGGTTTGTGGACTCGTCATCTATAGTTTAGTGAACTGAAAACTTGAGAAGTTTTCCTTGAGAAATGCACCTTTCATCTGGATTACATAATCAGAGTATTTGCTTTCGATTCAAATTGGTTTGTTTAAAAGTAAACATTTCAATCTTCTATCCACCTTATTCTGCTCTAAACAATGCGCGCTGCCATGACGACGACTCCGGTTGCCAACTTCCGGTTCGAATCTGGTCTATATGCTTTTGCCATGTGTTTAAGATTGTGTCATCCCCACATCGGTAAACTAAAGCGAAAAAAACATTCATCAAATGTGATTTGATCACGTTTTTTTTTTTTTAAATCACTGATAAAAACAAAATGAACATTTTTCTTTTCTTCATAACTTCCAAAGGATAGCTGATGCATGACTGCACGATCTCATGAACATCCGACAGTCTCTATCCCCCCCGACTGCAGCAGAATAACCCAAGCAATAAGCGTAGGCTGGTTAGCACTTTGACTCCTGTCTACCTCTGCTTTCAAAAATGCATAGTCTATATATTTATCAGGCCTGTGAGGCAAGTAGGCTACATTATACGCTGAGTTTCGGTTCATTTATGAGACCAAAGTCCAGTTTGCGCTGGCGCCTCCGTGTCATGATGATCCATTTTCTACTATATTTACTTCTTATTTATTAAAACCAGCCAGGCAATTGGTTGATGAAACATTGATTAAAATTAAGATACAATTAATAAAAAACGAAATTCACTTTAAAGAAAGGGTCTGTCACGTCTGCACTCCACAACACTATTATTTTTCTCTCATAAATGCGAACACGAAAAATAAAATAAAAAGCAGTTAGCAGTTTTACTTTTGTTTTGCGCAGTGTAATTCATAGAATTACTAAAAAATATTTTGCCACCTAAAAGTTAAAGATTTGTTGTGTTATGTCACATGTGCATTTCACTCATATTAAATATAAAACGCACGTGTAGACTGATATTTTTCTAATGTCTCGACTAGAGTGCCAGCATTCTATGTAGACAAACACTTCAAACGGAAGTAGAAAACCGTTTAGTCAGTTGAACCCGCTATGAATCATGGGAAATAGAACGGGCGCAGAATAAGGTGGATAGGCCAGTTTCTCATGTGTGTGAGAAGTTTCTCTTCACACTACAGCCTCGTCTCTGGGCGTTACCGGCCTAAACTACTGTTTTAGCTTTAATGCCTCCCACAGCCAATCATGCTCATTATCTTACTGACGTTGACGAGATGAACCCCTTAGGTACCGAACGGCAGTTCAGTCGATGCCTAAAAAGCGTGTGACTCGACACCCGGCTACTCACTGCCCGGGTTATGGATGATATTAGGACACGTTAGTAGCATCAGCATGAGAACGCATCCGAATCTCCTGCTAAACACAGGCCAGAGACACGTGTCTCCCATCATTACGGAGGCGTTTGATTGGCTGTGTGTTCATGATGCATCTCTGTTTTTCTTTCTCTAGATGCCGAGCAGAAGAACGTGAAGACTCAGGATTCGCTCGCGACCGTCCCGAAGGAGAAGAAGACCGAGACTGAGATCGGTGAGTGACAGAGCAGATGAAAGATCCTTGTGTGTGTATTGCCGGTAGGGCTGGGTATCGAGTTCGATACTTTTTAGGTACCGACCGAATTGTCTCGATACTACCGAGTATCGAAACATGTCTTGATTTTCGGTACCACATTTCGATACCTAAGGGGTTAATCTAGTCAACGTCAGTGAAACAATGAATAAGCATGCAGCATGATTGGCTGTGGCGGAAGACGTGGCTCATCGCACGTGAGGCTGTAGTGTGTGTGTGTGTGTGTGTGTGTGTGTGTGTCCCAACCCAGATAGATAGAAAATATGTGGAAAAGATCAACAGTGTACCTACCTATGTACCACACTCGATGTCAGAAGCACGCGATCCAATATTTTCGACAAGATAATTGCTGCCAAGACTATGGCAACACTTGAGAGCGTTATCTTCGACTGCAAGAACTGGAGCGTGTCACAAACGAACCGAAACTAAGCGTATAGGATACTCACAGACACGAGAAATAGGCATATAGACTTAAATATAGGTTAAAATATGTCTACTTTTAAACGAAACAATTAGAAATAAAGAGTTTGATTATAATCCATAGGCGCGCGTCCGTGTTCACTACTGCAGGAATGACGATCGAGTCAACATCGCCATATTCATCTTAATATATATTTTAAATATATCCTTGCTGTTTTTTCCCGACACATCCATAATCATTAGGCTACTTTCGCCACTGCTTGCGGCAAGCTTTATGTGTTGTTGTTGTTTTTTTTTTTGTTGTTGTTTTTTAGCGCGAGGTATACTTCGCACCCCAGTAGCTTACCGTAAAACTTCAAATAATAGCCCGGGCTTTTATTTTCCCAAATCGCCGAACTGCACCGGCTTGTATTTGAGACAGGCGTCTATGAGACAGGCCTTTATAATTTAGTGTTGAGATGTTGTTCATTGAGATGTTGTTCCT
This sequence comes from Semotilus atromaculatus, assembly GCA_031834385.1. Lineage (NCBI taxonomy): Eukaryota > Metazoa > Chordata > Actinopteri > Cypriniformes > Leuciscidae > Semotilus > Semotilus atromaculatus. Next base: position 58,287,859 of record JAULUF010000009.1, read on the forward strand.
AGAGTCTCTAATCTCTAAAAATCTCCAAATGCTCCACGTGAAACTGCGGTCTTCCGACCTTTTACTATCGTGTCAATAGATTTTGATTAATATGCGCGAGGGAGAGAGATCAAGACAGCGCTCGTGTTGTTTGAAGACGTGAGAGGGCGCGCGCGCGGCCGGGGCTCTCTCTCTCTCTCTCTCTCTCTCTCTCTCTCTCTCTCTCTCTCTCTCTCTCTCTCTCTCTCCTCTCTCTCTCTCTCTCTCTCTCTCTCTCTCTCTCTCTCGCGCGCGCTCTCTCTGCTCGTTTGCGCCCTGTCACGAGCAGCAGTTATTCTATTCTACATCATTCACCGACCCGGCCGCCAAAAACCAGTCGCCACACCAGGCGTGTAAAAGAGACAGGCGTCTATTTGGGACTCGGCTATTATTTGAAGTTTTACGGTATATTTAATTCAATTCCCATTTATTTGTATATCATTTTTCACAAAACTTATCGTTTCAAAACAGCTTTACAGAAAATGCATGTGTCTAAATTACAATTTGTGATCTGTTAGAGGTGAGTGACTGTGTGTAATGCATTTCAATTAATTTTCATTGTTAAACAATGCATTAAGGCAGAAACAATGAGCTCATTGAAGTAAAGAATAGGCCTACATGTTGTTAAATGATTAGAAAACTTTAGCATTTGTTTTTTTTTACAGACTCAAAATATGTGTAAAAAAGTCAACAAACTTGAAAAAAAAAGAAAGGTAATGTAATATTGTTAAAACGGATTTCCTAAAATTGGTACCGAAAAAGGTATCGTTCAGGAACCGGTATCGAAGTCAAGGTATCGGTATCGAAAATTTTGTTACGATACCCAGCCCTAATTGCCGGTTCTCTCATCCGTGTGATTGTGTGTGTGTGTCCGGCAGGGTTCGGCAGCCGCTGCTCTCATCCCAAAGGCCCTCGGGATCCTCCGTCGGAGTGGACGTGACTCTTCTCACACACACACTCTCTATCAGTGATGGACGTGACTCTCCTCACACACACTCTCTATCAGTGATGGACGTCGAAGACTCTGCGCCCTCATCTCTGACTTACACAATCAGAAAGCTCCCAAGATAATCTCCCATGATGCACTGGTGTAGTGCTGCCGCTGCCATGGACTGTGTTGGTGCTAAAGCGCTCGCTGGGACCAGAAACATGCCTTACTCCTCCTGTCCCCGGACCGCCACTGTCACTCGTGCATCTGCAGCAGTTTTAGTGAACTCTAAAACTGTGAACTCATGAACGCTGTCTGTCTTTTGCGTGTTCAGGCGAGCAGTAAATAATGATGATGCAAATCTACTATCACTGAATATATTAATGATGCGATGTAAGACATCTGTGCATGAACCCCGTCACGTGAACCTCAAACTGTAAGTTATTTGCCCTCCTGTTAGAACAAGCGTTTTCAGGGTTGTTTTCTTTTCTCCCGCCGTTCTTCCCGTTTGTTAGGCAGGTGTGTATCGACCACTTCAGACGTCGCGGGCTGGAGAATGTATTAATGCTTTTTGTAAATTGTATTCTAGAGGTTATTTTTGTATATGCCATTTTCTCACTTCACGAACGACACCCTGACAGCTCGCCTGTGCCTTTCTTTTCTTTTACAGTGTGTGTGTGTGTGTGTGTGTGTGAGTGTGTGTGTGTGTGAGTGAGCCGAGAGAGTGTGTGTCTGTGTGTGAGAGAGACACAGAGAGAGAGAATGTGTACAAGTTGCAGTCGCATTTAAACCTCTGGGATTTTACTCAACCTTCCAACACAGACCTGTCAATCAATCACCGTGTCAGTAAAAACATTAGGAGGAATCTGCCTTCTGCTGTTTTATTGTCAATTTAAGCTGTGTGTGTGTGTGTGTGTGTGTGTGTGTGTGTGTGTGAGAATTAAATGCCTGGATTATATCTCACATTGAGGATTCTACAGTTAACATTTGATGTCGGATCAGTAATGTTCATATCAGTGAGAGTTCAGACACACTCAGTGACCTCCTGCTTTCACACACAGTTGTAACACGTGTTCGTATACAAGTGTCTGAATAAGAGTATCTGAAGGTTTGAAGGCACTCACTCACTCTCACACTCTCTCACTCTCACACACACACACTCTCTCACTCACTCTCTCACACTTTCTCACTCTCACGCTCTCTCACACTCACTCACATTCTCACTCTCTCACATTAATAATAATAATAATAATACATTTTATTTCACAGCGCCTTTCTTGGCACTCAAGGTCGCTTTACAGATAATAAAACAGGTACAAAGAACAGAAAAGTGTAAACAAACAATTATAAAAATGACAAGAACAGTGCATTTACAAATAAGCAAGCTGGAACAAATGGGTTTTGAGTCTAGTTTTAAACAGAGGAAGAGAGTCGATACTGCGGAGGTCAGGTGGGAGTGAGTTCCAGAGCTGGGGAGCAGAGCGGCTAAAGCCCCTGCTCCCCATAGTGACGAGTCGAGCAGGGGGTACAGTGAGGAGAGTGTGTGAGAGTGTGAGAGTGAGTGAGAGAGTGTGTGAGAGTGTGAGTGAGTGTGAGCGAGTGTGAGCGTGAGAATGTGAGAGAGAGTGAGTGTGAGAGAAAGTGTCTCACACTCACATTCTCACACTCACTCACTCTCACACTTTCTCACACTCACTCTCACACTTACTCTCTCACACTCACTCACTCACACACTCACTGTCTCTCACACACACACACACACTCACTCACTCTCTCACTCACACTCTCACACAAACACTCACTCTCACACACTCACTCTCTCAGACTCACTCACACTCACACAAACACTCACTCTCACACACTCACTCACACAAACACTCTCACTCACTCACACAAACACTCTCACTCACTCACACAAACACTCTCACTCACTCACACAAACACTCTCACTCACTCACACAAACACTCACTCTCTCACACAAACACTCACTCACACACACAAACACTCACTCACACACACAAACACTCACTCACACACACAAACACTCACTCTCTCACACAAACACTCACTCTCTCACACAAACACTCACTCTCTCACACAAACACTCACTCTCTCACACAAACTCACTCACACAAACTCTCACTCACCATCACAAACTCTCACACAAACTCTCACTCACCATCACAAACTCTCACTCGCTCTCACGCAAACTCTCACTCGCTCTCACACAAACTCTCACTCTCACACAAACACTCACTCTCACACAAACTCTCACTCTCACACAAACTCACTCACTCTCACGCAAACACTCACTCACTCTCACGCAAACACTCACTCACTCTCTCACACAAACTCTCACTCACTCTCTCACACAAACTCTCACTCACTCACACAAACTCACTCACTCTCACACAAACACTCACTCTCTTTCACACAAACAAACTCACTCACTCACACAAACACTCACTCTCACACACACACACTCACTCTCACAATCACTCACTCTCACAATCACTCACTCTCACACAACTCTCACACAAACTCACTCACTCACACAAACACTCACTCACACACAAACTCACTCACACACACTCACTCACACACACTCACTCTCTCTCACACAAACTCACTCACACACACTCACTCACACAAACACTCACTCACACACACTCACACACACTCACTCACACACTCACTCACACACACTCACACAAACACTCACTCACACACACTCACTCACACACACTCACTCACACACACACTCACACACACTCACTCACTCACACAAACACTCACACAAACACTCACTCACACTCGCTCTCACACAAACTCACTCACTCACACTCACAAACACTCACTCACACAAACTCACTCACACAAACACTCACTCTCACACAAACACTCACTCACACTCTCTCTTACAAACACTCACACTCTCTCTCTTACAAACACTCACACTCTCTCTCTTACAAACACTCACTCTCAAACTCACACTCACTCTCAAACAAACACTCACTCACTCACACAAACACTCACACTCACTCACACAAACACTCTCTCACACAAACACTCACACTCACTCTCACACAAACACTCACACTCACTCTCACACAAACACTCACTCACACAAACACTCACTCTCACACAAACACTCTCTCACACAAACACTCACACTCACTCTCACACAAACACTCACACTCTCTTACAAACTCACACTCACTCTCAAACAAACACTCACACTCACTCACACAAACACTCACACTCACTCACACAAACACTCACTCTCACTCACACAAACACTCACTCACTCTCACACAAACTCTCACACAAACACTCACTCTCACACAAACACTCACTCTCACACAAACACTCACACTCACTCTCACACAAACACTCACTCTCACACAAACACTCACACTCACACAAACACTCACACAAACACTCACTCACTCACACAAACTCACTCACACAAACACAAACTCACTCACTCACACAAACACAAACTCACTCACTCAAACACAAACTCACTCACTCACACAAACACAAACTCACTCACTCACACAAACTCACTCACTCTCACACAAACACACTCACTCTCACACAAACACAAACTCACTCACTCACACAAACACAAACTCACTCTCACACAAACACAAACTCACTCACACAAACACAAACTCACTCACTCACACAAACTCACTCACTCTCACACAAACACAAACTCACTCTCACACAAACACAAACTCACTCACTCACACAAACACAAACTCACTCACTCACACAAACACAAACTCACTCACTCACACAAACACAAACTCATTCACTCACTCACAAACTCATTCACTCACTCACACAAACACAAACTCACTCACTCACACAAACACAAACTCACTCACTCACACAAACACAAACTCACTCACACAAACACAAACTCACTCACTCACACAAACACAAACTCACTCACACAAACACACACTCACTCACACAAACACAAACTCACTCACTCACACAAACACAAACTCACTCACTCACACAAACACAAACTCACTCACTCACACAAACACAAACTCACTCACTCACACAAACACAAACTCACTCACTCACACAAACACAAACTCACTCACACAAACACAAACACTCACACTCACACAAACACTCACACTCTCTTACAAACTCACACTCACTCTCAAACAAACACTCACACTCTCACACAAACACTCACACTCACTCACACAAACACTCACTCTCACACTCACTCTCACACAAACTCTCACACAAACACTCACTCTCACACAAACTCTCACACAAACACTCACTCTCACACAAACACTCACACTCACTCTCACACAAACACTCACACTCACTCTCACACAAACACTCACACTCACTCTCACACAAACACTCACACTCACTCTCACACAAACACTCACACTCACTCTCACACAAACACTCACACTCACTCTCACACAAACACTCACACTCACTCTCACACAAACACTCACACTCACACAAACACTCACTCACACTCTCTCTCTTACAAACACTCACTCTCAACTCACACTCACTCTCAAACAAACACTCACTCACACAAACACTCACACTCACTCACACAAACACTCTCTCACACAAACACTCACTCACTCACACAAACACTCACACTCACTCACTCTCACACAAACACTCACTCTCACACAAACACTCACTCTCACACAAACACTCTCTCACACAAACACTCACACTCACTCTCACACAAACACTCACACTCACTCTCACACAAACACTCACACTCACTCTCACACAAACACTCACACTCACTCTCACACAAACACTCACACTCACTCTCACACAAACACTCACTCTCACACAAACACTCACACAAACACTCACACTCACACTCTCTCTCTTACAAACACTCACTCTCAACTCACACTCACTCTCAAACAAACACTCACTCACTCACACAAACACTCACACTCACTCACACAAACACTCTCTCACACAAACACTCACTCTCACACAAACACTCACACTCACTCACACAAACACTCACACTCACTCACACAAACACTCACACTCACTCTCACACAAACACTCTCTCACACAAACACTCACACTCACTCTCACACAAACACTCACACTCTCTTACAAACTCACACTCACTCTCACACAAACACTCACTCTCACACAAACACTCACACTCTCTTACAAACTCACACTCACTCTCAAACAAACACTCACACTCACTCACACAAACACTCACTCTCACACACTCACTCACTCACACAAACTCTCACACAAACACTCACTCTCACACAAACACTCACACTCACTCTCACACAAACACTCACACTCACTCTCACACAAACACTCACTCTCACACAAACACTCACACTCACACAAACACTCACTCTCACACAAACACTCACACTCACACAAACACTCACACAAACACTCACTCACACAAACACTCACTCACTCACAAACTCACTCACTCACACAAACACAAACTCACTCACTCAAACACAAACTCACTCACTCACACAAACACAAACTCACTCACTCACACAAACTCACTCACTCTCACACAAACACACTCACTCTCACACAAACACAAACTCACTCACTCACACAAACTCACTCTCACACAAACTCTCACACAAACACTCACTCTCACACAAACACAAACTCACTCACTCACACAAACACAAACTCACTCACTCACACAAACTCACTCACTCTCACACAAACACAAACTCACTCTCACACAAACACAAACTCACTCTCACACAAACACAAACTCACTCTCACACAAACACAAACTCACTCACTCACACAAACACAAACTCACTCACTCACACAAACACAAACTCATTCACTCACTCACACAAACACAAACTCACTCACTCACACAAACACAAACTCACTCACTCACTCACACAAACACAAACTCACTCACTCACACAAACACAAACTCACTCACTCACACAAACACAAACTCACTCACTCACACAAACACAAACTCACTCACTCACACAAACACAAACTCACTCACACAAACACAAACTCACTCACTCACACAAACACAAACTCACTCACTCACACAAACACAAACTCACTCACTCACACAAACACAAACTCACTCACTCACACAAACACAAACTCACTCACTCACACAAACACAAACTCACTCACACAAACACAAACTCACTCACTCACACAAACACAATCTCACTCACTCACACAAACACAAACTCACTCACTCACACAAACACAAACTCACTCACTCACTCACACAAACACAAACACTCACACTCACACAAACACTCACACTCTCTTACAAACTCACACTCACTCTCAAACAAACACTCACACTCACTCACACAAACACTCACACTCACTCACACAAACACTCACTCTCACACAAACACTCACTCACTCTCACACAAACTCTCACTCTCACACAAACACTCACACTCACTCTCACACAAACACTCACACTCACTCACACAAACACTCACTCACACAAACACTCACTCACACAAACACTCACTCACACAAACACTCACTCACACAAACACAAACTCACTCACTCAAACACAAACTCACTCACTCACACAAACACAAACTCACTCACTCACACAAACTCACTCACTCACACAAACTCACTCACTCTCACACAAACACACTCACTCTCACACAAACACAAACTCACTCACTCACACAAACACAAACTCACTCTCACACAAACTCTCACACAAACACTCACTCTCACACAAACACAAACTCACTCACTCACACAAACTCACTCACTCACTCACACAAACACAAACTCACTCACTCACACAAACACAAACTCACTCACTCACACAAACACAAACTCACTCACTCACACAAACTCACTCACTCACACAAACACAAACTCACTCACTCACACAAACACACTCACTCACTCACACAAACACAAACTCACTCACTCACACAAACACAAACTCACTCACTCACAAACACAAACTCACTCACTCACACAAACACAAACTCACTCACACTCACACAAACACAAACTCACTCACTCACACAAACTCACTCACTCACACAAACTCACTCACTCACACAAACACAAACTCACTCACTCACACAAACACAAACTCACTCACTCTCACACAAACACAAACTCACTCACTCTCACACAAACACAAACTCACTCACTCTCACACAAACACAAACTCACTCACTCTCACACAAACACAAACTCACTCACTCTCACACAAACACAAACTCACTCACTCTCACACAAACACAAACTCACTCACTCTCACACAAACACAAACTCACTCACTCTCACACAAACACAAACTCACTCACTCTCACACAAACACAAACTCACTCACTCTCACACAAACACAAACTCACTCACTCTCACACAAACACAAACTCACTCACTCTCACACAAACACAAACTCACTCACTCTCACACAAACACAAACTCACTCACTCTCACACAAACACAAACTCACTCACTCTCACACAAACACAAACTCACTCACTCTCACACAAACACAAACTCACTCACTCTCACACAAACACAAACTCACTCACTCTCACACAAACACAAACTCACTCACTCTCACACAAACACAAACTCACTCACTCTCACACAAACACAAACTCACTCACTCTCACACAAACACAAACTCACTCACTCTCACACAAACACAAACTCACTCACTCTCACACAAACACAAACTCACTCACTCTCACACAAACACAAACTCACTCACTCTCACACAAACACAAACTCACTCACTCTCACACAAACACAAACTCACTCACTCTCACACAAACACAAACTCACTCACTCTCACACAAACACAAACTCACTCACTCTCACACAAACACAAACTCACTCACTCTCACACAAACACAAACTCACTCACTCTCACACAAACACTCACACTCACTCTCACACTCACACTCACTCTCACACTCACACAAACACTCACTCACACAAACACTCACTCACTCACACAAACTCACTCACACAAACACAAACTCACTCACTCACACAAACACAAACTCACTCACTCTCACACAAACACAAACTCACTCACTCTCACACAAACACAAACTCACTCACTCTCACACAAACACAAACTCACTCACTCTCACACAAACACAAACTCACTCACTCTCACACAAACACAAACTCACTCACTCTCACACAAACACAAACTCACTCACTCTCACACAAACACAAACTCACTCACTCTCACACAAACACAAACTCACTCACTCTCACACAAACACAAACTCACTCACTCTCACACAAACACAAACTCACTCACTCTCACACAAACACAAACTCACTCACTCTCACACAAACACAAACTCACTCACTCTCACACAAACACAAACTCACTCACTCTCACACAAACACAAACTCACTCACTCTCACACAAACACAAACTCACTCACTCTCACACAAACACAAACTCACTCACTCTCACACAAACACAAACTCACTCACTCTCACACAAACACAAACTCACTCACTCTCACACAAACACAAACTCACTCACTCTCACACAAACACAAACTCACTCACTCTCACACAAACACAAACTCACTCACACACTCACGTCAGAGAGAAGAGGCTGGTTTGAGAAGCTGACAGCCTGACGAGAGCAGTAAAAGAGCGTTAATTTGCAGAACTCTCAGCAGCAAAGGCAAGAGGATCCATATGCTGTTGTAATAAACTGAATGCTTAATCGTGTTGCTTTCACATGTATGATGTAGGGGTGTCACGATTCTCCAAATCCTCGATTCGATTACAGGGTTCTCAAGTATCACGCATTGGCCGTGAGACACACACAATTCAACCAGTTCACACGCTCACACGCCACACTGTGTATTTCTCACGCTGAAAAGGCAATGCCAACCAAGTTGTCCTGCAAGCTTTATATATAACGTCGTTGTATACGAGGCGCAGGCACACAAAGTGGAGTTTCCTGCCTCCAGCACGTATATCTCGGCCAGATTGCGTTCGTTACAAAGCAACATAGATGCGCGAACACACGGAAGTTGACGGAACATTCTCGGCCACTGTACGTTCGTTATTGCAACAACATCGCGCGAACACGCGTCGTGATCCGATGGTCGTGATGGAGAAGGTAATTTGGAAGAAAGCTTGTCTAACATTTTTCTAGAACAGTTAATATATATAGCGCATCGTATAGGCTACATTATTATTGATGCAGTAAAAAACTCTATATCTAGGCTACTTTGCAACCAGGCCAGAAGCTTTGGCTCAGTTTAGCTAGTTTATGTTATCTGAAACTAAAGGAAATGTTAGTGGGTATGGGAAGGAATTAAGATGTAGTTCTTCATTTTATTTATAATTATATATTATACTGTATTAATAGTATTTCTAGTTACATTAAGGCTACATGTATTAAAGCAGAGTGCTCTGGGTAATATTTGATATCCTGTCAAAACATAGCCTACATTAATCATTTTGCATTTGTATTTTTCAAAGATGTCAGGGAAAAAGCAAAAATATATTTTATCTTTAAAATCTTTAAGATTTTATTTTTAAGACTAGACACATTCAAAATGCAAAAATATTTGTTTTTCCAAACTGGAGCAATTTGTTATATTTTTGTAATTTTAGTATATTTGTAATATTTAAATATAACATTAAAGAGTATATTTGATGTGATGAATTGCTCTGCAATTTATCCGATTTACCAATTGTTATAATTTCAATTTGTGCTGGTTAATTATGAACAATGGATAAAAAAGGGGGGCGGGGATGGACGGGGGCGTGGCTCCATTAGGGCTCCTCCCCTAACCGCTTGTGATCTCACTCCAAGCTTTTGATCAAACTTGAGAACCCTGCGATTACATTTTCGATTCTAAGGTAACGGTTCGATTCGATTCTCGATTTTTTTCATTTTTTTTTAAAGCACAGTTTGCTATGCCATTTTTAGACCTTTATGAAATATAATATATGACCTTTGTTCGCAAATGTACCACACTACATTGTCAAATTTAAAACATTTATTAACAACATAATAATGTCACAATAACTTATATCTTCAGTCAATTAGAAACTTAAGCAAAATAACCTGCCATGTAGTTCCTCTTTTGTAACTGCAGTCTTATTCACAGAAGATGACATTCAAGTTCACACCAAAACAAACACGGTTTAACAGATACATCTATGTTTTCCTTGCTTTACCTCGGTCTTAAAGTAAAAACATGACTGAAAAATATTATTTAATGTAGTATTTAATTAAATGCATTTATGATGAATAACATTTTCATGTCAAATTATGTTCATTTTGAGCACGAACTGTGCTGTCACTTTAACTCAGCGCGTGCAGCAGAGATAGACTCGGTGCGGAAATGAACGACACTCGACTCATTCGTGGAGGTGGAGAATCAAGTTATTTGTGCCATGCAATATTTATTGTATAAAGATTCATACTGTTCTGAATCTGAGTGTGCTGTTTTTGTCAATTTAAAGTTTTAATTTAAAAAGTGTAAGAATATGGTACACGCACAGTAGCAGAGCTTGCAAACTGGCTTTTTTAAAGCGCAAACTTTGAACGCGAATGTGAAAGTTGTCAACATAACTCACTGAAAATCACAAAAACTCCAACTGTCTCACACCGGCGACTTCAGTGAAAGAGGAGGGGGTTCAAGTCCTGTCGATGGGTCTCCTGCGTCTGCAGTTGCCATGCTATCTTTTGACTGGTTGTATACATAGGCTGTATACTATAGCTAGGTAGAGGACTCGGACTCGCAGCACTTCAACACGCGTGTTTTTTCCCGCTTTGCAAACCGACTGGACGTGACATGGGGGCGTGGCAGTATCGACGATTCCATTTTTGAATTCGATATTCGAGATTGTGAATTAATTTCGATCGATTTCGATTTAAAATCGAAATCGTGACACCCTTAGTATGATGTATGATTTAATCAACAGGTCATTTAATATATCTACAATTAATCTCAGCTATAAGACGAGAACAAAATGTTATGGTTGTTCTGAATGAACGAGTTTTAAGCTTTTAGTTTTCACTGCAGGCGAAGAGCCACGACAGCAACTGAATTTTATAACTATTTATAACAAACTATTTTGGTATGATTTAGAAGTTTTATTGAAGAGGAATATGGACATTAAATTCATATAAAATTCAAAGATAATTTATTTTCCCATCATTTGTGGTTAGGGCTAAAATATTCAATACAAATATATTTCATAAATGTATTAATCATGAAAACTTCATAACTAAATGAGCATCAAAAACTACGGCCCCACTTTATATTAGGTGTCTTTAACTACTTTGTACAAACATTTAAATTAGTAATTTGATACAATGCATTCATTGTGTACATGTTTTAACAATGTACTTCTATATTTTAAAATACCTGCATGTAATTACAGCTGTAATTAGATCTATATTCACACTGTTGAGCTTCTCTTACACCTTAAAGGGCCCCTATCATGGATTTTTTAAAGTTTCCTAATGTTGTTTTGGAGTCTCCTACAACAGGTTTGCATGCATCAAACATCAAAAAACGTTCATTTTCTCATAATATACATTTGCAATTATTCTCAAACGACTCGCCTAATGAATCAATCTCTCTAAATCTCTCCTTTTCGCGAGCTCCACTGCTCTGATTGGCCAGACAGCTTGGTCTGTTGTGATTGGTCTACTCTGATCTGATTGGCCAGACAGCTTGGTCTGTTGTGATTGGTCTACTCTGATCTGATTGGCCAGACAGCTTGGTCTGTTGTGATTGGTCTACTCTGCTCTGATTGGCCAGACAGCTTGGTCTGTTGTGATTGGTCTACTCTGATCTGATTGGCCAGACAGCTTGGTCTGTTGTGATTGGTCTACTCTGATCTGATTGGCCAGACAGCTTGGTCTGTTGTGATTGGTCTACTCTGCTCTGATTGGCCAGACAGCTTGGTCTGTTGTGATTGGTCTACTCTGCTCTGATTGGCCAGACAGCTTGGTATGTTGTGATTGGTCTACTCTGCTCTGATTGGCCAGGCAGCTTGGTCTGTTGTGATTGGTCTACTCTGCTCTGATTGGCCAGACAGCTCGGTCTGTTGTGATTGGTTTACCGCGTAATTCTCATTGCCATAACACCAACAGCACTGTGTGTCCTGAGGCTTCCTTCACTGTAAACTAAACACAGTAACGAACAATGACGTCAATTTTACCATATCAATCCATTGAGTCCGATGATGAAACACTAGAAGAAGAAGAACCATTCATTCAACCCGAACCTCCATCACAGGGACTCGAGCGGGACGCTTCAGTGATCCACTACTCAGTTTGAGGAACTAATAGCTGAGCTCTAGCGTGAATAACTGATAAACATAAACACTGTAACATAAACATTGGTAAAACAAATCTTGCTCCATGCTTAATCTTCCTCAAAGTAGTGAGAACGACAGACAATCTGCATTAATACAGTTTTATGTAATAGTGGCCCACAGCTGATCAGCTGACTCCATATTTGAGAAGCAGTCGTCAGTAAAATAAAGGTAGCAGGACAAGTTTATGATTATACTGCTGTAGTATCATGGTAAAGATTAGTTTAATCCACAGATTCTTCACATGCTCGTCCTTGGGCTGGAAATAAATGTGTTCACCACAGCGTCTCCTCGACATGATCTCTCCAGTGTCCACAGGATCAGCCGGTCTGAGGTTTAAGTTTCGCTGGTGCGTGCGCAGTAAGTGGGCAGAGCTAATGCTAATGTTTCGTCTGACGTCACGACGAAATAGCTTATGACTCGTTTGAAAAACAATTCATTTCATTGACTCAGAGTCGACTCTTACTTTTGAAAGACAATAACTTTATATACGGTGGACTTTCAGATTTAAAACTTTGCAGGATGTTTTCATTCACTCAGAGTGATATTACACACTACATGAAACGGCATTTTCAAAAATCCATGATAGGGGCTCTTTAAACCTCCCCATAAACAAACCTTTTCCTAGCCTTACCCGTTTATTCCTTAATAGCAGCAAAAGTGTCTTGCAATACAATATGAACACAATATGAACAGAATAAGTTGTACATTGTACTTTTTTGTTGATGCAAGTACATAGTAAAGGACACAATATATAGTGTGACCAAAAATACTTTTATGCAATTAAAAATAGCAATAGGTCATGAACACATTTACAGGAAATAAATCTGTAAATCTGTTCTTTGACTAATTTATTATGCATAATTTGTATATAGTTTTTATTTATGAAGTTGTGGATATGCCCTGTTCTTAGCATTAGTGTTAATATGATTGGTATATTGTATAATTGCATTGTATAATTTAGTTGTGTTGATAATAATAATAATAATAATAATAATAATATTATTGATAACGTGTTCCTCTTCACTGGTGCTGTACAGGCCCGTCTTGGCTGAAGCGCTGTTGGCTACAGGGTTAGTTTAGCATGCAGTTATAGATTTAGTTTTGCGCATCGGCTACAGATTTAGTTTTGTACAACGGTTGCAGATTTAGTTCGACACCAGACTTCACTGTGTGACGTATTAAAGAAACGATGATTTCAGTCTAGCCAGTTGGTTCTGCCTTTGCAGTTTTTTTCCTTTTTATTATAAAGTATAACTGTAAATAAAAAATATTTATAAAACACTGTGCAGAACAGTCCTCTATTTAAAAGCTCAAGAATACCCATAATGCACTGTGAGGATTGTGGCTATCTAATTCCCTCCATCTCAGCAGTAGATGGCGTTCACACATGTTAGATACTGTTTAATTGATTATTATCTGTTCAATTAAGGTTTATACCAGCTACTTTCTATACCAGATTTCAATACCACTGGAGCTTTTTCCAGTTCGTTCAGTGCAGTCAGTGTTATTCAGCGATAGATACAGCTCTAATGTTGCAAATAAAAAAGAGCATGCTTGGGTCAAGCTCTCGCGAGAGTACTGTAACAATCTGTATGACATCACAGTGATCAATGGTGATTGGTTTTATGAACAACTTGCTCATTTCAAACACATCTAAACTTCCCACTATATATCCGACAAAAGAATTTTTAAGATTAAGATTTAATATTGGGGATTCAAATTTATGTCAAATATGCAAGGTAGAGATAGAAACGGTTGAACACTTGTTTTTTCAGTGCAGTTTGGTAAACAAAATTTGGAATGATGCGATGTGCTGGTTGCAACAAAGAATACCTGTAAGGCTGATACTGTCGTGGGAATTTGTTAAGTTTGGACTATTAATCAAGGATAAAAAGGTGTCTTGTATGTCACATAATAATGTGTTGCTTCTGTTGAAATGTTATATACACAAATGTAAATTTTTCTAAATTCCTCCACGGTTTTTGGTTTTTAAGGAGGAATTTAAAGCATATCTGGAGACAGTGAGAAGAATGAAAAGCCCTAAAGCAGTGTATTTGTACTCCTTATTGGAAGATTTAGATTTTATAATTTGAAAAACTTCCTACTCCCCTACTTTATTTATTTATTTGTTCAGTTGTTTTTTATTTGTATTATTGTTATTATTTTATTATTACATTTTTTTTTTTGAGGGTTCCTTAACTTGGCTTAAATTTACTTAGCCTACTGATGGGAATGTTATGTATATTGTTATGTAATATGTGTATGTAAGCTTAGGGTTGGCTGTACAATTTTAATCTATCTATCTAAGAAGCCTTTTGTTAATGTTCTACAAATATCTAAATAAAAAAATTAAATAAAAAAAAACATCTAAACTTCACACTTGCTCATCGGAAATAGAAATAGCATGTGTGCATTTTAAAATAAACGTTTCGAACTTTCGAGTGGAATTTAGAATACATTTGTAAATGGTACTTGAAACCACAGATATAATATATAAGTTTGAAACAGTTTTCACCATGAAAGCCTTTGAATGCTAGTATAAAATATCAGACATGGGGACTTGTGACTTGGTGACTTGGACTCGAGTCGACTCGAGTTGCTATTTTTATGACTTGTGACTTGACTTGACAAAAAATAAAATACTTGAGACTTGACTCGGACTTGGAAGTTAAAGACTCGGGACTTGACTTGACTTGAGACACGATGACTTGAATGACTTGAGTGTTAATCACATCATGTTTTCAGTTTGAATATAAAATATATAAATTATGTAAAAAAAAAAAAAAATTGATCCAGCTGGAGCGCAGGCTGAGAATAGCGCTGTCATGACTGGATCACGAGATCATCAGTCATGCCCTCTCGTACCTTACGCACACCACGCCCACTTACATCAGATATCACATCAACATGTCAGCCGGAGGGATACCGAGGGTCGTCATTATTGTCGCTTTCGGCTTCAAGAATTTCTCACAACAAGATGGCAAAAGACGAACAGCAAGACATGCAACATTAAGATCGCGGACAGCCAGACGACAACCTCCAATTTCGTCCGCCATTTGAAGAGCAGTAAGTAAGTGCTTGTCAATTTGTTAATGTTATCTGGTTAGCTCGTTCGTAGTTAGCTAATGTAAGTTAATAATAGCTAGTAGCCATTATGGTGGACTCTCAGTAGATAAAAGCAGTGGCGTGTCTTCTTCCTCAACTCTTTTTTTAAATAGCACATTAAAGAAAGTTGTTTAGCCATTATTGTTGCGATGTTAATAAATTGGTTAAAAAAAACAACAACCAAAAACAGCTAACGTTAGCTAGAGCCCGCCGGCGCCGCTCAGAGAGTTTTCCTGTCGGAACCCCTATAGCAACCATAGCAACCTATAACGTTCCGGAGGGAGGCTTTCTACAACTTGAAAGAAAGAAAGTGTGTGTGTGTGTGTGTGTGTGTGTGTGTGAGAGAGAGAGAGAGAGAGAACGTGTGTGTGTGTGTGTGTGTGTGTGAGAGAGAGAGAAAGTGTGTGTGTGTGTGTGTGTTTGTGTGAGAGAGAGAAAGTGTGTGTGTGTGTGTGTGTGTGTGTGTGAGAGAGAGAGAGAAAGTGTGTGTGTGTGTGTGTGTGTGTGAGAGAGAGAAAGTGTGTGTGTGTGTGTGTGAGAGAGAGAGAAAGTGTGTGTGTGTGAGAGAAAGTGTGTGTGTGTGTGTGTGTGTGTGAGAGAGAATGTGTGTGTGTGTGTGTGTGTGTGTGTGTGTGTGTGAGAGAGAGAGAGAAAGTGTGTGTGTGTGAGAGAGAGAGAAAGTGTATGTGTGAGAGAGAGAGAAAGTGTGCTCGTGTTTATACTACATTGTGGGGACCAAATGTCCCCACAAGTATAGTAAAACCTGAAATCACCTACATTGTGGGGACCAGCCAGCGGTCCCCATGAGGAAAACAGCGTATAAATCACACTAAGTAATGTTTTTTGAAAATGTAAAAATGCAGAATGTCTCCTGTGATGGGTAGGTTTAGGGATAGGGGCAGTGTAAGGGGACAGAATATATAGTTTGTACAGTATAAAAACCATTACGCCTATGAAGAGTCCCCACAAAGATAGCGAACCAGACATGTGTGTGTGTGTGTGTGTGTGTGTGTGTGTGTGTGTGTGTGTGTGTGTGAGAGAGAGAGAGAGAGAGAGAGAGAGAGAGAGGAGAAATGTAACAAAGTTTAATATTGTTCGTAAACTGTGTTTGAGAGAGAGAGAGAGGGAGGTGTTCAGAGAGGAGTCTGTAGGATGTTAAGCTGTTATTTGTTTTATGGACTCAATGTTGAAAATTTAAAACATTTCAAACACTGTTGGCAGAAGTGAAAAATAAATAATTTTATGAAGTTACAATTTTGTTTGATTCCATGATGTATTTTACTGAACATGAGTATTTACAATGCAAATCCAAATTATTGTAATTTACTGACAGTTACTTATCTTGTCTTTTCACTTTGTTAAGATCAGATTCTGCATGTAAAATTACAATAAGGTGACTTGACTTGCACTTGACTTGACCTACTACAAGACTTGACTTGACTTGACTTGATATAGCCTGTGACTTGACTTGACTTGACTTGCCCAAGAAAAAAATACTTGGGACTTACTTGAGACTTGAAGGTTAAGACTTGAGACTTACTTGAGACTTGCACATGTGTGACTTGGTCCCATCTCTGTAAAATATAATAGTAAATGGGCTCATGGATCTTATTCAAATGAATACAGTGACTAATCTGCCGACGTCACCTTTCCTGTCTACCCGCTTTAAAAAGCTGCTCTCGCTGTCAATCAACTCCAGGCCACGCCCCACACAAGTACGTTCTTCCTGTCAATCAACTCCAGGCCACGCCCCACACAAGTACGTTCTTCCTGTCAATCAGCACTAGGCCACGCCCACACACGTACGTTCGTCCTGTCAATCAACACCAGGCCACGCCCCTCCCGTGCCTCTTACACAAACAGCAGCAGCTCGAGAGAGAGAGTAAATAGAGAAAAGATGGCGGAGTTCATTCAGCTCAACAAACCCACTGAACCGAAACCAGCGTCCCAGAACCGGGAGCACCATCAACATCCTCCACCGGCCAAGAAAATCCGACAAGAAGAGAAAATATTTAAAGCCAAGAAGATGAACGGAGGCACGGAGCAGCAGAATTACAGCAGCAAACCGAAAAACAAGAAAACCAAAACAGAGAAAGACAGAGACCGAGAGAAAGAGAAAGGCAAAGAGAGAGAAAAAGAGAGGAAGAAACACAAACTGGCGGCTGAAAATCACCTCAGTATAAAGAAGGAAAACGGAGAGCTGAAGTTGTCGCAGAAAGGTATCGACAGCCGCTTTGCTCGGGCGCTGTTTGTGGCTGATAACGGGCCGTTGGTTCGCTAGATGTGATCTGTGCGAGTGTGTGTGTATGTGTGTGTGTTTATGATGTGTTTATTGTGCCTCTGTGAGCGCGTGTGTGTTTATTTGTGTGTCGAACACATCCGACAGCGCTAGTTAGCTTAGCATCGGCGCGCGACCCGAGCGGTGACGGAGCGCGTGCAGCTGCAATGTGACCCGCCGCAGAACGAGCATATTAAACCATAATAGCGTTATAATAACTGCTGTGTTAATAATATCTGAGAGAATCACTCACACTCACGGACCTCACCGAACATAATCGGAATTATATGTTAACATTCAAATTTCAACGTTAGATTAATCACCTGTAGTAATAAACCGTAAACTGCTGTCATTCCTGAAATATCTATTCAGACACCAAAACGAACGATCATTATTATAATATCTACTGGTTTATTGCTGAAATGTTATTACTACCTCAGACGTGTTATTAACGATGTATTCAGCATGGGAAACATTAATTTACAGCAGGAACCTGAATTCAGATGAAGCTCCTGCAGTGAAGTTGGTCTGAAATCGTGTTTGTGACAGTGAACTTCTGTTACTTTGTAATAAATACTATTTTCTACTTCACTCTTACACGCATGTCTGCTGCAGTTGTGTGTTTGTGTCAGGCCTGTTACACACATGATCAGCACTAATAAAGCTATAAGCCATCTGTGTGTCCTGGATAGGGTTGGGAACCAGTTACTCACACTAACTCATTAAAGTTCAGTTTTATGTTATTGGCCAAGGCAGTAACTGGATTGTAAAGCTTCTCAGAAGAATCTGTATTTCTTCAATGAAACACATGGTCCGAGATCATCGACCAGTTCTGTCATCATTTACTTACTCATGTTCCTCCAAACCTGTGTCTCTTATCATCAGTGGAACACTAAAGAAGATATTCTAAATATAAATGTTGTCCACGTGATTAAAGTCAATGAGAAACAGTGTTTTGGACACCATTTACTTCCACTGTATTGACAAAAAAAGTTGAAATGTTCTTCTTAATCTCTTGTGTTCTGCAGAAGAAAATCATACAGGTTTGAGGTTAAGAAAAATGACATAACAATTTTGGTGGAGCTTTCTCTTGTCTATATTTTTAGTGCTTTAGAGTCATGTTTTTTTCATGTTTGTCTTTATGGCAGCATTATTTGACCCTGAAATTTATTCTCAAGATTGTGATCTGGTTAGAACTGACCAGAAGAATCAAAAGACAAAAAATAAGAAATTATCTTGTGCATAAAGATGATGTACTGTTCATACCTTATTTTTTAAGTTTATCCAGCTATATGAGAATATAGTAGAGAAGACTGGTAATCTGTTTGTGGTGAACACTGCTCACTGAGCCACGACAGGATCTGTGTGTTCGAGCCGGACTCGGGAAGAGAGTCACTGAAGGCTTTAACCCTCTGCTGTTTCTTTCTCCCACAGAACACATCATTAAAGACAAGGATAAACCTAAAGACCGAGAGCGTGAGAAGAAGAGAGAGAGGGAGAAGGAGCGAGAGAAAGAGCAGGAGCGAGAGATGAAGGAGAAGAGGAAGCACAAGCTGATGACGGAGATGAAGAGGGAGAATGGAGAGGTGAAGATCCTGCAGAAAGGTAATTCACAGACGCCCTCATTTTGTTATAAAAAAGTTATTACAACAAAAGTGAAGAGTGAATAAAATTTCGGCTTGGACACATTATGATATTTATTCTGTTCTGTTTGATCCCTGAAAGAAAGAACCAAGTGTGACCCTTTTCCAGTGTGTTAGGGTTCTGCTTTCTGTGTGCTTCTATGCCTGCGTGACAACATCAGGTGTTTTAGAAGAGATGGTAATGACAACATCAGGTGTTTTAGAAGAGATGGTAATGACAACATCAGGTGTTTTAGAAGAGATGGTAATGACAACATCGGGTGTTTTAGAAGAGATGGTAATGACAACATCGGGTGTTTTAGAAGAGATGGTAATGACAACATCAGGTGTTTTAGAAGAGATGGTAATGACAACATCGGGTGTTTTAGAAGAGATGGTAATGACAACATCGGGTGTTTTAGAAGAGATGGTAATGACAACATCAGGTGTTTTAGAAGAGATGGTAATGACAACATCGGGTGTTTTAGAAGAGATGGTAATGACAACATCGGGTGTTTTAGAAGAGATGGTAATGACAACATCAGGTGTTTTAGAAGAGATGGTAATGACAACATCAGGTGTTTTAGAAGAGATGGTAATGACAACATCGGGTGTTTTAGAAGAGATGGTAATGACAACATCAGGTGTTTTAGAAGAGATGGTAATGACAACATCGGGTGTTTTAGAAGAGATGGTAATGACAACATCGGGTGTTTTAGAAGAGATGGTAATGACAACATCGGGTGTTTTAGAAGAGATGGTTATGACAACATCGGGTGTTTTAGAAGAGATGGTAATGACAACATCGGGTGTTTTAGAAGAGATGGTTATGACAACATCGGGTGTTTTAGAAGAGATGGTAATGACAACATCAGGTGTTTTAGAAGAGATGGTAATGACAACATCAGGTGTTTTAGAAGAGATGGTAATGACAACATCAGGTGTTTTAGAAGAGATGGTAATGACAACATCGGGTGTTTTAGAAGAGATGGTAATGACAACATCGGGTGTTTTAGAAGAGATGGTAATGACAACATCGGGTGTTTTAGAAGAGATGGTAATGACAACATCGGGTGTTTTAGAAGAGATGGTAATGACAACATCAGGTGTTTTAGAAGAGATGGTAATGACAACATCAGGTGTTTTAGAAGAGATGGTAATGACAACATCAGGTGTTTTAGAAGAGATGGTAATGACAACATCGGGTGTTTTAGAAGAGATGGTAATGACAACATCGGGTGTTTTAGAAGAGATGGTAGACCATCATCGGTATCGGCAGATATGAATATTTCTGCCGATGAGCCTTGCCGATAGGGTGGCGTGTTTCCCATGCGCACGTGACGACCGTGAAACATGAGCGCCAGCAACTTAAACTTCCAACAAGTGGAGACATTTCATGCATGGGCATCAGTTTGGCTTGAAATGTGCTGGGATGGAGACGCATTTGGAAATGTATTTTCAGAAGTACTGGGTAGGCTACAATGACGCATTTATAATTTTTTCTCTTTCGTGCTGTTGGTCAATCGATCGATCAGTCATGTTTTTAAAGATGATGTGCTCTCCAAGCTAGTATGCTCTCCACAGAACATAAAATACTCATATTATATATATCATATTTTTCGTGTTCGCATTTATGAGGAACTGCGCGCTCTGAAAGCGGCACTAAAAGACTGCTTTAAAACTTTCACAGAGACCTCAAACAGAAAGCACAAAACCTTTCTTTAAAGTGAATTTCGTTTTGTATTAATTGTATCTTAATTTTAATCCATGTTTCATCAACCATTTACCTGGATTTAATAAATAAAGCAGATAATAGATATCACGACACGGAGGCGCCGGCGAATGAACTGGAGCTCGCCCTCATAAATGAAACCAAACTCAGCAGCATAGCCTACTTCCTCACAGACCTGAGAAATATATATATATATATATATATATATATATATATATATATATATATATATATATATATATATATTATCTAGGCTACAGAACGCTTGAAATCATATTTTTAAACAGAACAATACAAAACGAAAGAAAACAATGTAATCCGTATGAAGTGTGCATTTCTCTCTGGCGCGTTCACTAGCCTAGCCTAACGTACTGCAAAGATCGCGAGTCAGCATCGTCAAACTTCATATTTGCAGCCGACACAGAAAACACTTGTTTATTAATAAACAATTAAAATGTCTGTAGCAAGGTTCAATGTTGTGGGAAGAAGGAGGTGGGAACTGGCGAACATTTTTAAACATTTATTAACATAAAATAAACTGCCAGCAGCCCCTCGCGGACGACTGCTGGCTTCAAAATAAAACATAAACAAAACCTGCCAACAGTCCCTCACGGAACTGCTGGCTACCGACAAACATAAGAACACTAAAACAAAACACAGGCCTGTTCCTCTCTCGATCTTCAGCGTCGTCGCTCCTCCTTTATGCTTCTGCTCCTCCGTGAGAGATACGAGACCGGTGCGTCTCACAGGTGACGTTCATTACCACTCACGCCACCGGCCTCGCGCCGTTCTCTCACGTCCCTCGGCCTCGTCCTGTTCGGCACAATGTGTCCTTGCTATATTTAACATAGCCTATTCTTATTCATTACTTTTGCCGGATCTTTGTGACAGCTTTTAGATACTTTATTGGCAGCGCAGCGTCACCCTTACATGTTACATGAACGCGTCACCGAAACGCGTCACAACTGCATCAGCACCGAATCCGGGAGCATTTGGTAGACCAGCTGTTCAAGTAGGAGAAGATTTACTGTAGCCTACATTTTTCTATTTGAGAATTTATTTTTATTTATTTCATAAGGACTGAAGTTTTAAAACTGAAAAATAAAATGTGGCACTGGCATATTAATTTACCTATTTTTCAGGGGTGAATGTCTGTCTACATTGTAAAATTATACATACATGGTAGAATCAAATGTTGTTTTGTTTGTCTTGTGTATTGCCTTATCTACAACACATTAGTGTAATACCGTAAAGCTAGTACAGGAGAGAGACTTAGATTTCTCTTCAGTAAAATTAAAGTGTAAATATATCAGGGGAAAAAATTTGTATATATATCGGTATCGGTATCTGCATCGGCCAAAATTAGTTTGAAAATATCGGCATATCGAATATCGGCCAAAATCCAATATCGTGCATCCCTACTGGTAACAGATGAATTCAAGTGAAACATTGTAGTTAAACGAATTCATAATCAAAATACTTAAATTAAATTGAATAAATAGTGAAAACATTACAACATAAAACATTGTTACAGAAATATATTAGTCTATCAATGGGGCTAAGGAAGAGCATAAGACGAAATGTAATAGCGTTCAGACGGTAGCTCAGTGGTTAACAACAACATGAGTCTCACTGCGCTTCAGGCGATCCGAGACCGAATCTCAATGTAGCCAACATTCTCTTGGCCGACTTCATTTATGTTTTACCGTTCTTGATGCTTAAATAGGTAACTGTTTATTAGCGAGTTCATTAACTGTTTATTTATTTAATGTCAAGCGTTTTGTTTAATTATCAATGCCACATTATTATTATTTTTTTATTTATCCTTTATTTTACCAGGTGATGTCCCATTGAGATATTCAAATCTCTTTTACAAGGGAGCCCTGGGGGCAACAATTAGACAAGTTACACAGAAACACAAAAACAAACAGAACAAAGCAGATTTACAATACATGTAAAACAATTTAAGAATGACATAAAGGGGTCATTGAAAACATGTGCATTGTTGAAATTTGGAACATTTACATTAACGTAAAATGTAGAGCTGCTGCACGACAAAACTGATGAGGGATATGAAAATAAATAAAAAAAGAAAGCTGATCGCGTCAGAAAATGAAAATAATGATGCTCGTCTTTAATCTGCTAAATTATTGTTTTGTGAATCATTCACGAAATTGAGTTGACTGACAGTGATACCTGGCCATAGCAACGGGAGAAATTTTTCAAAACAGATCCATACATTGAACAAATCAGAAAAGACTGATTTTGTTGACTTGACAGACTAACTAAATAGTATTACTTTCAATATAAAAACAAATAAAAATGTAAAAGAACACTAAAATTACTTAAGTTTGAAACCCATCGCAAATTTTTAAGGTTTAAATAAAGTGTCGGGAGAGTTTATTTGTTTAAAACAGGGTTGCATTGAGTTTAGAGTTTATTTCCTTTGCGATGCAAAATAAGAAACACAGAATCTTATTCTTGCAACATTCTAAATTTGTATTACCAAAGAAATTTCAGCCAAATTAAACAATTAAAACAGTACAAAACGAAACTAGTCCAAAGCCACATAAATTAAGAACATACGTTTTTCTTTGCGTCTCTCTCGCCAACCCGATCTCACTAAATGCATCTTTATTGCACGCATGTGTATTGTCGTGTAATTTATACGCTAAATTGAGTTTTTACGTGCATAGGATACGCATTGGTTGGTTAGGGTAGGTTTAGGTGTGTGTGGGGTGCGTGTGTATTATACGCTTGGGTAGGATTAGTGGTGTGGGGTGCGTGTGTATTACACGCAAATGAACTGCGTATCAAATGCACGCAAAAAACTGCGTCTCATATGCACGTAAAAAGTAATTTTCGCGTATCAATTACACGACAATGCACCATGCGTGTTAGCAAGTTTATTTTGTCTCCCTCCCTCCCTCCAAAAAAAAAAACTGTAACAAATTATTTAGCCTTTGTTGCTTCAAAGACAAAGCATGCCTTGTTGAATTCCCTTTACAATAAAACGAGGTTGATGGCGAATTAAAGAGCTCTGTAGCCTATCTGCTGTGGCATGGACGCGTTTCGTCGACAGTTCATGTTTAGATAATGCCAGATTGTTGACAATCATACACACTGCTCAAACATTCTAAAACTCTATAAAAACCAGTTGAAACAACTGGATTGAACACTTTAATTGAAATTTTGTGTGAAAAAACTTTAAATACAAATATACAATATTTACAATTTAATAAGATATAGGGCCTACATTTGGACACACCGAGAGATTTATCCTTAAAAGAATTTAGCCTTTGCCTGCTCATCAGGCTGGCTATCCGACATCTCCATATGAAAGACGAACATTAACACCTATTGTGCACGCACGATGAAGCCACTGTCCCTCCAACCCCCCCAGTTTTGAACGATGTAGGCAAAAAATACGGAGTAGCCTATTAAGTTCTTTTAGCTGTTATGAGAAAAATAAATCCAAATGAACGCGCCGCCGCGTTTGTCGAACTCTAATTCAACATGCCAGAATAAAACCCGACTTTAGAACAATGTAGGATAGCGCCACTCGAGCGTGGTGTGCCAAAACACTTAATTATAAACTTCAATATTTCATTCAAAATAATCTCAAAATGCTTTGTGACATTTTGAAAAGCCGTGCATGCATTAAGGCCACTGGAACTAATGAACAACTGAAACGCTGGTTTTGATTTTATTGTTTGTCGTTTAAACGTGCCTGTTGCATATCTCTATTTTATATATTGTAGGCTATATGGTCTATTGGTGAAGTAGCCTATAGCCTATCGGGAATCCAAAAAACATATATAGGCTATAGCCTATATATATATATATATTTTTTTTTTTACAGAACTGCTTTTGAAATTACGATTGGTAGGCGATTATTATACAGATGTAAAGTCATTCTGTTGGATACTATTTGTTCCAGTGTAAAATGGAAATGCTTGGCAATTTTATTTTATAAATATAAGCAAAAACTATATGGTGTAACAGAGTTTTAGAACTAGACACATCTCTCTGCATTAATATAGGATATAAAATGCATTAATAGGCTAATATAACATTTACAAAAGTCCCAAGTTTGTTCGGGATTTGAACCCGTGTCATCTAAATGATCGAACCGTAAGTTCTACCACTCGGCCAAGAATTTACTCTTTGAGAAATGACCAAACGTTTGTTTCTCCATGTGTGTTCGTTCACATGAGCGAGAAAACGTTTTATCGTTAGCATATTGTAGACCATTTACAGTTTTAAAAGATGATATATTATAAAAAAATTACAGAGTAGGCTAGCCTTTTAAGTTCTTTTAGCTGTTATGAGAAAAAATAAATTCAAGTGAAAGTGCCGCCGCGTTTGTCGAACTCTAGTTCAACATGCCAGAATAAAACCCAATTTTAGAACAATGCGTGCCACTCGGTGTGCCAAAACACTTAATTATAAACGTCAATATTTTGTTCAAAAACATCTCAAAACGCTTTGTGACATTTTGAAAAGCAGTGAATGTATTAAGGCCACTGGAACCAGGATCGTAACTGAAACGCGCTGCATGTTATCTCTCAATACAGGAGCAGAAGCGCCGGTTCAGATTGTATTGTTTGTTGTTTAAACGTGCGTGTTGCATATTTAAAAAAATATATAATATATTTGATATGGTCAATTGGTGAATTAGGCTATAACATTGATTACTGTGGATGGGGGAAATCCCCCACCAGCAAATCGCACCTTGTTACACAACCATGTTTTTAAAAACTCTTTCTGTAGCCTATATGGAACCACATGAAGTTTTTTTTTTTTAAATTTTTTTAACAGAACTGCTTTTGAAATTACGATTGGAATTATTATACAGATTGATATAAATTCAGTCAATCTGTTGGATAATATTTGTTCCTTTGTGTAAAATGGAAATGCATGGAAATTTTATTTTATAAATAGCCCGTGTTTATTCTGGATTTGAACCTGTGTCATCTAAATTATAGAAACCACTAAAGTTCTACCACTCGACCACAACTTTTCTCACTGAGAATTGTCCAGAACTTCGGTTGTTCATCAGTCAGTGTGCGCGCACACGAGAGAAGCGCTCTTCAATCCTCTCATTCCTCAATAGTTTAGCATTATTGCACCTAATTTATTTCCACTGACTGCGAGAGAGGCCTATTTTAACTTTTGATTCATAAAATGTTCTGCTCTAAAAGTTTTTTATATTCTGTTTAAATTTACTTTTACTTAATTAAGTTTTGCTTTCGTTAAATTTAACCGAATCTGTTGTAGGCTAAATTATTTTTATTTTTATTATTTTTTGTTCTAAAAGTTTGTTCTATTCTGTTTCGTTTGTTTATTTTAATTTTATTTTTTACATATTCAATCAGTCTCATTCTTGTTTTTTTTACAAGACCTTGTGCTGTGTTTTTTAATAAACAGATACAAACAGAGATATATAACCTAATAGTTCGTACAAATAAACGTCTATAGGCTACTACTATGTATACTATATAAATTGTATGATCGTTTGTTTAAATAACATTAACAAAATTGTCTGTCTTTAATTAATAATAAAATTATTACTGTAACATGCAGTTTCAACTTCACCAAATCTTTGTTTGTTTCATTATTGTACAGAAAATGCAAATAGCTCTTGTTTTAATTTTTCATGTTTGTTGCTTATTTGGAAATTGCCATAGTTGTAGTATTTCATCCTTACTGTTAATTGACATTAGCCCCGCACTTACGTTTCAAAATGCGGCAATTGCTGCTGTGTTGCTAAATGCCCCTTTGTGCCACCTGGTGGTCATTTCGCGAACGACTTTGAATTGCGACTAGTTTATTTTTGCCGCGGTGGATTTGCCGCGGCACGAGTCGCGGTGGTAATAGGCATTCTGGTTGAGTACCTACTGTAATCTACTCGCGCAAATAATTAAATTCGCGTTCGGTGTGAACACACCATTAGGCTACCGCGCGTTTCTTTAGACTTCAACCTACTCCCGATCCCGCAGTTATTTTTTTTAGCCGCCCATTCCCGCCCGCAGCAAAGTTCAAACCGCCCGCTCCCGCGAGATTTGCGTTGGGTCCCGCGGGACCCGGCGGGACTCAATCCCAATGCAGCCCTCTAATCTATACCTCAGGCTCTTTACTGATCTGGGTTTATGACCGTGTGTAAGGATGCATATTCACAGCTGAAGTTAGTTATTGTAATAATGATATTCTAAATAAAATTTTTGGGTTATTGTTTAGCATATGAGATTCATTTGTAAGATTGGATCGACTGTGAGTGACGTGTGGAACCATCATCTTGATTTCATTGTTGTTTTTCAAGCAGTCAGAAATATTCTTTCAAAACAGACAGACAGATATATATATGTATTGTTTGTAAATCTCAGAAAAATGTGCAAAAAAACCAATTTGTTTGTAAATTGTTGTTTTTGCTAGTTGGCGCTTAAAAAGTGTTCAACGTGTGGATTTACTCAAAGTAGCATAAAGTGTGTCTCCTTCACTACAGAAGCCCCGCGTCCCACAGATGTTCAACTGACCGGGAGCATCACTGTCTGCTCCGGTCCTTATCAGCTGTTATTTCTTGGGGGTGACATTGTTTTCTTTTGTTCTGAGGATGTTTGTGAACTTATTCACCTTTGTCCTGTGCTTTAGGGGACGGAGAGAAGCCGAAGATAAACTCCGCTGAGGACTTGCTGATGAAAAAGGTCAAGAAGAAAAAGAAAAAGAAACATAAAGAAGGTGAAAAGCGAAAGCGGCCCAAGATGTACAGCAAGTCCAGCCAGACGGCTAGTTCTGAGTCCGAGTTCCAGCCTCCGGCTCCAGCCCAGCAGGGCATCTCTGTGAGCTCCTGTAGCCCGACCCCGGAGAGCAGAAGCACGCCGAGCCTGAAGAACATCTGCACTCAGAGTCTGAGCGGCACCGGCGGCCCGGGTCGACCCGCTGCACTGCCCGGGCTGGACCGGCTGGAGTTCGGCTGTCTGGTGCATGTGGAGAACCAGCCCAACGGAGGAGCCCTGGTCCTGCACGCCTACAGCAAGGAGCTCTCGGTCCTGACGCCCGTGCAGATGCAGAGGTTCGCGCAGGAGTTCGTCACGCTGTCGTTCAGCGAGGACCAGGACGGCTCTGCCAACTACGTGATGGGCGTGATCCACGGCGCCGCCTCATATCTCCCAGACTTCCTCGAGTACTTCTCCTGCAAGTTCCCCAACTCGCCCGTCAAAATGGAGATCCTGGGGAAGAAGGACATCGAGACGACGACTATGGCTAACTTTCACACTCAGGTTAGTAGACAGACGGGGCGGTTGTGTTGCACTGGTGGCTGTTTGTAGGTTTAGAGAGAATCGGTTCAGGAGACCAAACATCATTTCTCTCTAATGACAGATCAGGGACCTCGTGGATAAAGGCCATGTGCCATTTCCCAAGCTCACATTATTGATAAAAACACCACATGCTAAAGCTTCTGCTATTGGAATCTTTGTGTGCTGACATGCTCCATCACAGGGTCTCCGACACGCCTAACCGTCCTAACCCTAACCGCACCCTAACCCATCCGTTCTGCCGCGGGCCGCCACACCCTAACCTATCTGTTCTGCCGCGGGCCGCCGCACCCTAACCCATCCGTTCTGCCGCGGGCCGCCACACCCTAACCCATCTGTTCTGCCGCGGGCCGCCACACCCTAACCCATCTGTTCTGCCGCGGGCCGCCACACCCTAACCCATCCGTTCTGCCGCGGGCCGCCACACCCTAACCCATCCGTTCTGCCGCGGGCCGCCACACCCTAACCCATCTGTTCTGCCGCGGGCCGCCACACCCTAACCCATCCGTTCTGCCGCGGGCCGCCACACCCTAACCCATCCGTTCTGCCGCGGGCCGCCACACCCTAACCCATCCGTTCTGCCGCGGGCCGCCACACCCTAACCCATCCGTTCTGCCGCGGGCCGCCACACCCTAACCCATCCGTTCTGCCGCGGGCCGCCGCACCCTAACCCATCCGTTCTGCCGCGGGCCGCCACACCCTAACCCATCCGTTCTGCCGCGGGCCGCCGCACCCTAACCCATCCGTTCTGCCGCGGGCCGCCACACCCTAACCCATCTGTTCTGCCGCGGGCCGCCGCACCCTAACCCATCTGTTCTGCCGCGGGCCGCCGCACCCTAACCCATCTGTTCTGCCGCGGGCCGCCGCACCCTAACCCATTCCGCCACGGCCGCAGCTCCTCAGTGAGGTCCGATATTGTTCACACTATTGTGTTATTATTAAGCCCCACTAAAGGCATTAAAAACATTGTAAAGCACCATAAAGTTTTCATGCACTATATGCCAAGACTTCTAAAGTCATTCGATAGCATAATGTGAGGTAAAAATTTATATTTAAGTTATTGGAAACTCATCTCTCTTCAGTCATTCTCCATTCAGCATTCAATGCTCCCATTATTATACTTTATTTGTAGATAAAGGTCTATGGTTTGCATAAAATGACTATCTTGCTGGAGTTTACTGCACTTTCTAAATCATTTTCCTTTCTCCCAGGTGTCTGTTAGATTACAGCCACTGGAGTAGAGAGCATTATGAATTGTTCTTCATGCACACTGTAACTGAAATTTAAAACTGTTAAAAGAAAAGGCTCAATAAACTGTTGCATAGATCTAATACACTAAGCATCAAATATCTCTTCACTTTGTGCTTTGAACTTTTCAATGCGAAGCGCTGCACGCTGACATCGCTTTGCTTAACTTGCTTCAATTGCATCATTCTGCGCACTGGATGATCGCTTTGCTGCTCTAAATTGGAGCCTTTCATATTATAATACTTAGGGGAGGTTTGAACACCTGGGACAAGGGGGCGTGGCCTATGGGAATATCACTCGTGGGCGACCCCCCTCCCGCTGGGGAAATGGGCCTGCCACCACAGCTGGACTAAATCATAGAGGAAACACAGTAGCCCCTTTCACACAGAGATTCTGGACAATCTCTTAATTTTGCTTATGAGCTCCGATTTCTCTCTCACGCTTGAGCAGGTTTTTCTCTGATTCGATCATAAATTTTAAAATATTGTTGATTACTTACTAAGCCCTAAATGGTTTAGCTCCGCAGTACTTGAGCGAGCTACGTTGTAAGTGTACAGACAGTTTAATAAGAAGATATTTTATAAAGACAGTCCACTTCGCTTACACAGGAAGGAGCCGTCTTTGGAAAACAGTCTCAACTAATCGAATCATGAACGGCGAGCCGAACAACGGACCATATGAGATTCCAAGACAGTTCAGCGCACTCGGCTCGGCGTTCATGATTCGACTGATCGAGACTGTTTTCCACAGTGGAAAGTGCGACGTGGACTGTCTTTATAAAATATCTTCTTATTAAACTGTCTGTACACTTACAACGTTCTCAATGCTTCGGTTTGCAGGTAGGGACCCTCATTATGCTAACGTGTTCGTGTTGGGCTATTTTGAGCCTTGTTAGTGGTATTAACTAGCGATTTTTATTTTCATTACTCTATGCCCAATATACTAGCGTTATAGGCTAAACAGATTTTAGAGATACAACTCTTTACATTCAACAATCATGAAAACAAATGTCAGAGAACGGTTGACTATGTACCAATGTATAATTAGACCAAAGGTTCATTTTGCGCCGGAGTTGTCCTTTAAGGGAAGTGTTCCCAGTTCCGGCTGACCTAATCTATGCAGCCTAACATTGAATTATAGAAGTCTATAATGTATTATGTGTATGCTAGGGCAAAGAGATGTGTCTTTAATCGAGCTTTGAACTGATAGAGTGTGTCTGCTTCCCGGACAATGGTAGGAACACTGTTCCAGAGTTTTGGTGCTAAATAGGAAAAGGATCTACCGCCAGCAGTCGATTTAGATATTCTAGGTATTATTAACTGGCCGGAATTTTGAGATCGCAATAGACGTGAAGGACTATAGTGCGTTAAGAGCTCGCTCAAGAACTGCGGAGCTAAACCATTTAGTGCTTTGTAAGTAATCAACAATATTTTAAAATGTATACAATGTTTAATAGGCAGCCAATGCAGTGTTGACAGAACCGGGCTAATATGGTCATACTTCCTGGTTCTGGTAAGAACTCGAGCGGCTGCGTTTTGAACTAGCTGTTGTTTGTTTATTAAGCGTGTAGGGCAACCACCCAGTAGAGCATTACAATAATCTAGTCTTGATGTCATGAACGCATGAACTAATTGTTTCGCATTTGTCAATGAGAGTATATGGCGTAATTTAGATATATATTTTAAGACGGAAAAATGCGGTTTTACAGATACTAGAGACGTGACTTTCAAAAGAGAGATTGTTATCAAAGAGCACACCCACACACACACATACACACACACCCAGGTTCCTAACCGACGACGAGGACTTAACAGAGCAGCCATCAAGTGTTAGACAGTATTCTAGGTTATTACGTGTGGACATTTTTTGTCCAATAATTAGAATCTCTGTTTTTTCAGAATTTAGTAGTAGGTAATTACTAGGTGTAGCCTAACTGTCTGTCAGGTGTAGCGTAACCGCCTGTCAGGTAGTGTTGCACGATGCACCGATACTTCAAAAGTATCGCGATTCTCAGAAATTAAAAACGTCACGATACCTAAATGTATTAGTATCGATACTTCTAAGAATGACCGCGTTCCAGTTTTGTAAGAGACGTATTTCATGTTGGTGTGTGCAGAGCACGCTTCCAATGCCTCCCTATGGACGTCTGTGTTTTAAAAACCTTTATAAAAGGATGACATTCTCCAACAGGCTCCCTCTCTGCCGTGCGCGCACTACACGGTTTGGAGCAGTCTCTGTCTCCAGTCACGCTCGCTCTAGACTCCGGGAGATTTTAACTAATTTGCGTTATATCTAGTAGACCACGAGTGGCTCAACACGTAGATCTATAGATAAACTCATCTTTCAGGCATTTGACCGACCGGGTTGACACTTCAGCGTGAGAAAGCGGGGGTGTGGCGTGTGTGTGAAACCAGTCAAACGCGTGTGTCTCACGGCCAATGCGTGAGAGTTGGCAGCTCTGCGGGCATTATCCTCATCATGGCTAACTTTCATAGATAACGTTAATAATTTGCATGAGATAATGCTGCTAAATTTATATATTTTTTTTTACCTTGAATGTCATTGCTCTAATTTATTTTTTATATTTTTATATTTCATATTTTGTTCAAATGTTTAATATCTGCTGTTCATATATTCATTTATTAGTGTATTATATGATTAGAATGTTGTCCCAGTTTTAAAATAAAGCACAGCAATGATATTTGAGAGTGTTTCTCCCTTTTCAGGAAAAGTATCGGAAAAGTATCGAAATCGCAATTCTTGACTTGGTATCGGTATCGAAACAAAAATTTTGGTATCGTGACAACACTACTGTCTGGTGTGGCGTAACTGTCAGTCAGGTGTGGCGTAACTGTCTGTCTGGTGTGGCGTAACTGTCTGTCTGGTGTGGCGTAGCTGTCTGTCTGGTGTGGCGTAGCTGTCTGTCTGGTGTGGCGTAACCGTCTGTCTGGTGTGGCGTAACCGTCTGTCAGGTGTGGCGTAACCGTTTGTCTGGTGTGGCGTAACTGTCTGTCAGGTGTGGCGTAACCGTTTGTCTGGTGTGGCGTAACCGTCTGTCAGGTGTGGCGTAACCGTCTGTCTGGTGTGGCGTAACTGTCTGTCAGGTGTGGCGTAACCGTTTGTCTGGTGTGGCGTAACCGTCTGTCAGGTGTGGCGTAACCGTCTGTCAGGTGTGGCGTAACCGTCTGTCTGGTGTGGCGTAACTGTCTGTCAGGTGTGGCGTAACTGTCTGTCAGGTGTGGCGTAACCGTCTGTCAGGTGTGGCGTAACCGTTTGTCTGGTGTGGCGTAACCGTTTGTCTGGTGTGGCGTAACTGTCTGTCAGGTGTGGCGTAACCGTTTGTCTGGTGTGGCGTAACCGTCTGTCAGGTGTGGCGTAACCGTCTGTCAGGTGTGGCGTAACCGTCTGTCTGGTGTGGCGTAACTGTCTGTCAGGTGTGGCGTAACCGTCTGTCAGGTGTGGCGTAACTGTCTGTCAGGTGTGGCGTAACCGTTTGTCTGGTGTAGCGTAACTGTCTGTCAGGTGTGGCGTAACCGTCTGTCAGGTGTGGCGTAACCGTCTGTCAGGTGTGGCGTAACTGTCTGTCAGGTGTGGCGTAACCGTTTGTCTGGTGTGGCGTAACTGTCTGTCAGGTGTGGCGTAACTGTCTGTCAGGTGTGGCGTAACCGTCTGTCAGGTGTGGCGTAACCGTCTGTCAGGTGTGGCGTAACCGTCTGTCAGGTGTGGCGTAACCGTCTGTCAGGTGTGGCGTAACCGTCTGTCAGGTGTGGCGTAACCGTCTGTCAGGTGTGGCGTAACCGTCTGTCTGGTGTGGCGTAACCGTCTGTCTGGTGTGGCGTAACCGTCTGTCTGGTGTGGCGTAACCGTCTGTCTGGTGTGGCGTAACTGTCTGTCTGGTGTGGCGTAACTGTCTGTCTGGTGTGGCGTAACTGTCTGTCTGGTGTGGCGTAACTGTCTGTCTGGTGTGGCGTAACTGTCTGTCTGGTGTGGCGTAACTGTTTGTCTGGTGTAGCATAACTGTCTGTCTGGTGTGGCTTAACTGTCTGTCTGGTGTGGCGTAACTGTCTGTCTGGTGTAGCGTAACCGTCTGTCTGGTGTAGTGTATCGGTGTTGGATACTCTTTGTTTATTACCTGTAATGTATTTTTTAGTACTATTTACTTGTATTTTTTGAAGCTGTATTTAATTTGTTGAAAAGTACTATGTACAGTTGTTTTAATTTACTATTAATCAATACTATTTTAAGTAAATATAACATAAATGTATGTTATGGTTAAAAATAGCATGACTTTTTATCTGCATGTTCTGTGATGAGTAGCCATCACATATTTTGTTGTGTTGACGTAATACAATGAGACGACGTGCAGCAGTGGAAAACCCTCTGAGTTTGAGCGAGCGCCAGATACACACGAGGATCAGAGGGTAGTTATCTTGCTTTCGGAGGAACATGCTGCTGTTTGGGAACACAGTTGCAGAGCCGCCAACTCTCAACTCTCACTCTCAAGATGAGTTTATCTATAGATCTCCCTGTTGGACCACTCGTGATCGAATAGATATACCGCAAATTAGTTAAAATCTCCCGGAGTCTAGAGCGAGCGTGACAGAGACTGTAGGGGGCACGGCAGAGAGGGAGAGCGAGCAAGAGACCTAGCGTGTGCAGAGAGCATCTTGATCTAGAAACAGAACCCCGTTGGAGAATGTTATTCTGAGATCTGATGTTTGAGAATCATCTCGTTAGAAACAGCATCTCCTCCTCCGTTTGTAGCATTAATAGAAACGTGACCTCCATAAAACGGTTGTACACACACACACACAGAGTGAGTAGTGTTTGTTCAAGCACAGATGAGTCAGTCCTGTAGGCATTAGCAGCCTGGACATGCCTGGAGTGATGTCATCAATCCCATAATGCACTGCTCACTTTACATTCCTCTGGTCACATGACCTTAAGCAGCTCTTCAGTGGCGATTCATTATTCATTCAAGAGAACACAATAATTACGTCAAAACATTTCATACAAATTCTAATTCTGCTGTGTGTTCACAGCTGCTGCGTTTCTTTTGCTCAATTATACTTAATGGTGCTTTGGATATTTTGATGGAATTATTATGAAAATTAAGAAACATCATGAGAGATGAGAGTGTGTGTGTTCAGGTGAGGAGGAGTTACTCCCACGGCACGTATCGAGCCGGAGCCATGAGGCAGATCAGTCTGGTGGGAGCCGTGGACGAGGAGGTGGGAGATTATTTCCCAGAGTTCCTCAGCATGCTGGAGGACTCGCCTTTCCTGCAGGTGTGTCTCCTCCCTCTCACACACACTTTTCCTTTGACAGCTGCGTATTGATCATTGTTTTGTGAGGTTGATTTTGTGTGTGTGTGTGTGTGTGTGTGTAGCGCACGCTGCCGTGGGGGACGTTCTCCAGTCTGAAGCTGAAGAGCCCGACTGACAGTGACGACGGACCCATCATGTGGGTTCGGCCCGGAGAGCAGATGATCCCCGTCACGGACATGCCCAAGTCTCCCTTCAAACGGAAACGGTAACGCAGCTGATATAATTTCAGAACTTCATCAACATCTTCATCATGAACACAGCAGCAACAGTTCAGTCAGATCAGTAACATCAGTGCTCAACACACACACACACGCACACACACACACACACACACACACTATATATCAGTGACACAGTATCAATGACTGTGTGTGTTTTTGTGTCATTTGTTATGTAATGATGCTAAAAACAATCATAATTAACCCTTTTTACAGGTCAACCAATGAAATAAAGAATCTGCAGTATCTTCCTCGAGCCAGTGAGCCGCGAGAGATGCTGTTTGAGGACCGAACCCGAGCTCACGCTGATCACATCGGCCAAGGGTTCGAGCGCCAGACCACTGCAGCTGTGGGGGTGCTGAAAGCTGTGCGCTGCGGGGAAGGGTGAGCGCACACACACACACACATACACACACACACACACTCACTCACTGACTCTCTCACTTACTCACTCACTCTCTCTCACACACACACACACAGACAGACAAACACACTCTCTCAATCACTCACTCACTCACACAAACACACACACACACTCACACTCACACACACACACACACACTCTCTCTCACTCACTGACTCTCTCACTCGATCACTCACTCTCTCACACACACACACACTCTTCTGGAAGGGCTATATGAAACACCTGACCGGTGTGATGTGTATCGTGGCAAGGCAAGTTTATTTATATAGCACATTTCATACACCGTGGTAATTCAGTGTTTTACATAGAAGAAATTTAAAATAATCAAAAGAAATATGAATAATTAAAACAGTTTAGAATAACGAAATTAAAATAATCAACAGAAATAAGAATAATTAAAACAGTTTAGAATAAAAAAATTAAATAAAATACAATACAAACAGTCGGACATACAGTGGCACAGTGCTCATTCAGTAAATGCATAGCTAAACAGATGTGTTTTCAGTCTGGATTTGAATGTGACTGTAGGAGCACATCTGATCTCTTCTGGAAGCTGGTTCCAGCTGCGGCTGGCATAGTAGCTAAAAGCGGACTCTCCTTGTTTAGAGTGAACCCTTGGTATTTCTAGCTGACGTGATCCTAATGATCTGAGTGATCTGTTTGGTTTATATTCAGTGAGCATATCTGCAATGTA
The DNA here is from genome assembly GCA_031834385.1 of Semotilus atromaculatus. Classification (NCBI taxonomy): domain Eukaryota; kingdom Metazoa; phylum Chordata; class Actinopteri; order Cypriniformes; family Leuciscidae; genus Semotilus; species Semotilus atromaculatus. The sequence continues at coordinate 58,325,164 of JAULUF010000009.1, forward strand.
TTGAGGTCCTAGGCCATTGAATGATTTATATACCAGTAGAGATGCACCGATTACAATTTTCTAGGGCGATTCCGATTTTCATTGAGTTTGACCTGCCGATACCGATTTTAGCCGATTTCGATTTCATTTTTTCTAACCACTTTACAGCACACACAAATATTTATTTTCTAGCTTTTCTTTAATAGAACATTTTACAATTTGCATAGAACATAATGCTTTTAACAGATAATCGCAATAAAATAGATCTATATAAATTACCCCTGGTGTGGGAAACTCACACACATCTAAAGTGCTGTTATGGAAGAACCATTTCCTTTTCATATCCAATATTCATTTTTCTTTTTTCTTTTTTTTTGATATATTTAGCAAACTAAACATCTGTATGAAAACAGGTGATGCAATAACATAATATATAACTTTTTTTTTTTATATACAAGCCTTGCAGTATAAAGATATTTCTCAAAACACACACACAGGCTTATTGCAATCACTTGTACAAACTGAATAATGGGTTTAAAGTTTAAATGGTTTCATCATGTTCTATAAATATTTTTGAGTCTACGTTTTCTTTTCTGACATAGCCTACTCCAGTTCTTGATAAAACACGTAAATTCTGTGCGTTTTGTGCACTTTTTGTGTGAAATCATATTTAGGCTATTTTGTCTATCAAAAGTGTGCTTTCACTTTAATTGAGCGTGAGTTGATTGGTGTGATGTGTTCATATTTTCTGGTTCTGCTCAGAATCCTGGCGGCAGCGTTCTGTATGAGCTGCAACTGTCTTATGGTCTTTTTAGGCAGGCCAGTGAGGAGTCCATTACAGTAATCCACCCTGCTGGTGATGAAAGCATGCACTAGTTTCTCTAAGTCTTGACTGGAAACAAAGCATCTAATTCTTGCAATATTTTTCAGATGATAATATGCTGATTTAGTTATTGCTTTGATATGACTACTGAAACTAAGGTCTGATTCTAGAGACACACCAAGATTCCTGACTTGATTTTTAGTTGTTAGACCCCTAGAGTGAAGGTATGCATTCACCTTGAGAACTTCATCTTTGTTTCCAAACGCAATGACTTCAGTTTTGTCTTTGTTTAACTGAATAAAGTTTTGGCACATCCAATTGTTTACTTCATCAATGCATTGGCACAGGGAGTCAATGGGGCTGTAGTCGTTAGGCGATAGGGCTAAGTAGAGCTGTGTGTCGTCTGCATAGCTGTGGTAAGAGATTTGGTTCTTTCTCATTATTTGGCTCATTGGGAGCATGTACAGGTTGAAATGAGTATCGTGAGCTGCTGATTTCAGTGTGTGTGTTGTTGTGTTGCAGTCCTGAGCCTCCACGCATCACCAAAGACGTGATCTGTTTCCACGCGGCTGATTTCCCTGATGTGGTTCAGCGGCTACAACTGGACCTGTACGAGCCGCCCCTGTCTCAGGTGAGGTCACTTCCTGTGCTGGGTATCAACTTCTTCTGTGAAACCCTTGCCTGCGCTCGTCACATGATCGCAGCCACAGCACTGGTGTTGGTGAAAGAGGTTTGGTCTTGAATGTTTGACTGATGTGTTGTACTTCCTTCAAGGCTTGTCACGATACCATAAACATCTTACGATACTATACTAGCTGAAGTTTCACCATATAGTATCAGTACCACACAGTATTGTTCATTCATAATTGAAATCTACAAAATGAACACAATTTTTATAAATGCATAGATGTAAAAAAAAACAAGAGTTCCGGTGCAAGGATGACCTCTGACCCAAGTAGGACGTGTGACGCAGCGTAAGATTAGGTGAGGATAGACGGCTCTTGTGAACGCACGATTATAGTTTAGATTATAGTTTTATCTCGATCTGCACCGGTCCATCAATGGACATGGCAACAGGTCAAGAGAGCTAAAAATATTAATATCCTTTGGCAATATTAATATCAGGGCTGCACGATTAATCGCAATTAACGTGAAATCGCACTTAAACCCATTTGGCTTATCGTGATTTTGAAATCACAAATGCTGTGATTATTAGTTATGCGCAGCTTGTCAGTGAAGCACGGCTCAGTAAACACTCACTCTCAACATGCATTTGAAAAAGCAATACGCGTCAAACATCTTTCCAAACATGAGAAGCGTTTATGAACCTCTTGTCCAACAATATAAATATTTAATAAATTAAAGCGTTTCAATCTTCTGTTTATTCAGCTACAGATAGTATGATGCCCATAGGGATATCCTGGAATGATGTGTGTGGTACTTCTGTGCGAGGCATATTTGGGGTGTGTGTGTGTCAAAGCAGAGGAGTTTCCAATGAAGTCTGAGTGTGTTCTGATGTTCTCTCTCTCTCTGCA
>JAULUF010000009.1:58332500-58342500 GCA_031834385.1 Semotilus atromaculatus
TGGCATGTGAATGTTTGTGTTGGTCCATTAAGATCCATTATCCATTCAAATTAAAATGTTCATCACTGAATTTTCCCTTAGATTATTTGTGTTGGTGTGAGCCTCAGTCACACACACTGGTGTGTGAGCTCCTCAGAATGAGTTTTAGCATGTTTTCAAGAAATATCTATTTGTTTAACATATGCATTGTTTCAAAGCAGCTTTGCAGAAAATCATATTGTAACAGAGTCCTAATGAACAGTGATCTGAATAGTTTTCAGCACGATCTTCATCTTCAGGCCGACACACGACCGAAGCTGGATGTCCTGGACAGGTACAATAATATTAGTCCAAGATACTAAATATATTTTAAAGTACAGTTATAGAGCTGGAGAAGCATTTTTGTTATTAATAAGGATTTTTAGATAAAAAATCTTTTCATTGTTGTCTGTCAATGTTGTATTGTAGAAGAGAGGTCATCCACCCACTCCTGATCTAACAACTGAACTAGCTAATAAAGGTACTCTGGTCTCCAGGCAGTTTGGTTAAGGGCTGGAAGGACAGTGTGTGTGTGTGTGTGTGTGTGTGTGTGTGTGTGTCAAGGAGCAGGGTTGAACACTCACGTTCCCTTGGTCTAAAAAAACAACACAATACTGCCACCATGTGGGCACCAGTATGGCACTACAGCGCATTCTTATAAACCAAAGGTTGCCAAACACACACCTAAACCAGCTGATCCGGATGTTCAGGATTACAAGTGTGTGAACTGAAGTCTGCAGGACGGGTCAGATTTGGACTCTCCATACCTGATATCTGGTATGATCTTAAATCAGATCTAACCCTAATAAGAAAACCCTTTTCACATTCCCATGTCAAAACTCTCAACATCTGTAATAACTAATGTTGGTTATGTCAGGATAATATACTGCAATAAATTTACATTAAAATTGCGAAGCCATTTTTATAACTTGAGAGTAAGATCTATTTTTTTTTATCTTTTTTTTTTTTTTTTTTTGTGCTGTACATTTTCATTACAGTAAACTTTTTTTTTAGCTATATTGTATTTATTACTTATGCTTCAGAAATAATGTCTATTTTCAAGAAAGACCAAAACTATACAGGGTTTCCCCTGGAATTCACATTCACTCACTCCAGTGTGCACTTACTGTCTCCTGTGTGTGAGGATACTTGCTCTACATGCAAATCACACAACTGATAATGTACCAATGCGATAACATGGCTGTTCATAAAATAAGCTGTTGATTAGAGCATGTTTAAAAAGTGTATAATATTGAGGTTTGTAATTGATGAATTTAATTTCTGATTGCTTACATGGCTCTCAATGTTTTTTATGACGAGCTCCAGTTCAGGCACCGGCGCCGCCGTTTCGTGATTATCTATCGTCTGCTATATTTATTTCTTATTTATTAAATCCAGGCAATTGGTTGATGAAACATTGATTAAAATTAAGATATAATTAATACAAAACGAAATTCACTTTAAAGAAAGGATTTGTGCTTTCTGTTTGATGAAGTTTTAAAGCATCTTTTAGTGCTGCTTTCAGAGCGCCCACATCCGTAACATAGTTTTTTCCTCATAAATGACGCTCGAGTGATCAAGTATTCCAATGTAGAAAAAAGCGTTTTCCTTCGAATCCTCCGTCCTCCTTTTCTTTCCTTGCAGCTGAGACGCGAGGAAAGGTAACGAGGATGCAAAAATAAGAAATGAGAACCCAAACAGGTTTTTGGTTTAGGGTTAGGGTTAACAGCCTGTTGGAGGCGGGAGCGCATGTGCAGCTGATTGTGTGTGTGAGCAGAGCGCATGTGCAGCTGATTGTGTGTGTGAGCAGAGCGCATGTGCAGCTGATTGTGTGTGTGAGCAGAGCGCATGTGCAGCTGATTGTGTGTGTGAGCAGAGCGCATGTGCAGCTGATTGTGTGTGTGAGCAGAGCGCATGTGCAGCTGATTGTGTGTGTGAGCAGAGCGCATGTGCAGCTGATTGTGTGGCTGCGTCCGAAACCAAAACTTCCCTACTATATAGTAGGGAAAAAGCAGTAGGCGAGCGAATAAGTATGTCTGAATCCTTAGTATCCATAAAAGGGTAGGCGAGAATTACCAGAGTGACGTACTAATTATCGCGAGATTCGGGCGTACGTATACTTATACTACTTCCGAATATTCCTACTTTCGTACTATATAGTAGGGGAAAACAGTATTTGAAAGGAGTAGTATGTCCGAAACCTCAGTACTCATAAAAGAGTAGGCGAGAAGTTCCCGGATGGCTTACTGCTTCTGCCCAGATTTTCGAGTGCTCGTCCGATGGATATTGAGGATACTCATCTATCCCATGAGGCCACGCGAGAGCATACGTCATTATCAAACATCACGGAGATCAGCGACGCGGGGGTTTTCAAATGTGAGTAAACACGGTTCCTTGTGTTTAAATCGTATGTGTTAAACTACTATAGAGGAAACGTTTTAAATGTTGAAGGTGTAGAGTTAGACAGTATAGTATAGTTGTGATTTTGCTGTAAAAACATGTTTTATTATGTATAGCTAGGCTAGCTAACAGGGGAGCTCCAGTAAGCACACGTAACGTTACGTCTCTAAAGTGGATTTACATAACCATATACATCTTAAACACGCTTATTTAAAATGTCTATTTACATCTGAAAGGAAAATATTGCATAAGTATTAAGTATTGCATAAGTTGCATATTGCATAAGTACTAAGTATTGCATCTGAGTGATGTATGTGAGCTATTATGTAGGATAATTCACTGTTGTCAACACTGTTTACATTAGACAAATGTGCTGTAAATAAGGTAAATAAACAAATCTATAAAGTAACTAAACATGTTATATATTTTATTTGTCCCTTATTACTGTTGATAAATTGAGGAACATTTAAGTTGGATAAAAAGTGAGTTAACACATCAGCTACAACCTCAGCACGTAGGCTAGTATTGAGCAGATAAATCACAGCATTTTTTTTTACTTTTAATACATAAATCAAATTACATTGTGCTGTTAAAATGACTGCTTTTGTATAATGTTTGTGCATTTTTGTAGGATCTGCAATGTCTGCAGACTGGTGTGAGCACTGAGGACGAGGAGCCCAGAGCTGAATCCTGGAAACATGCCATGGATGAGACGCTCCATCACTCCACCGGCCCTTATGAGTCCCTCCATCACTCCACCGGCCCTTATTGCCTCAGATTGTGAAGCGCAGCAACAAGCTCCGGCACGAAGGCACGCTCACCTCTGGTGAATTCAACAGAATAAAGCCGCAGAATGGGAACCGCTGTGTGGAGATGGCAGTAGGTGTGGGGTTCAGCGCCTGTAAATACATGCTTTTGAATAAAGCTTTGTTTCATGTGTTGTTGACTTGTATATGCATTTATTTATTGTGATGGTTACTTTTAATTGTTCTTTTACTCATTTATTCATGTTTCTTATTGTTTTCAGTATATAAAATATAATTATTTAATTTATGTATGCATTAATTCATTGCTTGACTGACAATTGAGATGTATCACTGCATTTATCTAGTATGTATTAATGCATAACTATGTCATATGACAAAACAAATTACATTTAGCTTGTTTTACACTCTTAGAAAAAAGGGTTCATCAGGGTTCTATATAGAGCCATAGGGTTCTTTACTCCAAATAACCTTTTATGCTAAAAAGGTTATATAATGACAAGAAAGAACCCTTTTGGCACAAAGGTTCTTTAGGCTATTATTTGACAAAACAAAATTAATGAATGATTAATGAATGAACCCCTAAAAGGGGTTCATAAAACCTTTTGATTGAACCATTAAAAAGGGTTCTGTATAGAACCTTTTAGGGGTTCCAAATACGTAGCGCCTGATAGAACCTTTTCTTCTAAGAGTGTATTAAATTATATAATTTTTAGTATATACATTTAAAAAAGTAATATAATTAAGTATTGGTCAGCATTTAATATTATTATTTTGTTTAAGTTTTGGGGTGGACTAACAGTGCAATTCATTCTGAGGTAATATACATTTTTAAGGAGTGATACTTACATTTTTCGAGTATAAAATCAACAGTTTTCTCCAACGGAGAGATCTTCGAGCAGCCGCCCGTCTCCTTTGTGCAGACATTACAAACGCCGAGGAAAACTGTTGTAGGTAGGGCTGTCGAGTTACTGATGTTATGAAGTGTTAGTGCACCTGTCACTCATATAATTTAAAGTTATTACTTACAAGATCATGGAAAGATACCATAGTTGTATCTAACAATGAACAATAATAATGACAAAACAGAAAACATAAAGATCATTGGTATATGTACATCATATTATGATATTTATGCACAGGAAAAAAGAACAATAACAAGGCTAAATATTTTTAAATAGTTTTTCATAAAAAAAATGTTTTTTTGTTATAAGTCTGAGGGATGAAACGAGAGGTAAATTCATCAAGAAAAAGAGGGACACAAAGGAGAAACTTTTTGGGTATAAAATAAAGAAATTAACAACATATTCAAGATTTAGGGGTTTCTTAATAAAAAAATATATCGTTATAAGGATTAAACTGTGGGTCACATTAGTAGGGTTTAAAATATAACAACTTAAATCAACCCTAAATGTATTCACAAAATAAATGGAGAGCTGTTTCTTCAACAATACCACAAAATGAGCAAGTTTAATCAATATCGAGATATTTACAGATAGATTAATTAAATGTGTCATTCATATATTAAGTTGTTGCGCTTGTGATAACGCGTCGTAGGTCACATGATAACGTCAACATGGCGAAGATGTCCGGATCGCAATCATACTCAACGAGATTTGGCAATAAAGTACCTACTCTTTTAGCGCTCGTTAAGTAAGTACTCATTGAAATTAAGTACATACTCATTGAGTATGCGGTTTCGGACGCAGCCTGTGTGTGACCAGAGCGCATGTGCAGCTGATTGTGTGTGACAGGTGAACTGCATCAAAAGAAACGGCTTCTGTTTTCTTATCTTCTACACACACACACACACAGACACAGACACAGACACAGACACAGACACACAGACTGTGACTGAGGAATAATACCTTTAAAAGAGCAGTGACAGTGGGATTTGCTTCTTTATTGCAACGTGGAGCTGTATTATACAACGAATTGGGTAAGCCTTGTGAAGTCATTGCCTGACATAGTATGAATGTCTTTTTCACATCATCTTCAATAGATTTCATCATTAATCTTTCAGATCATTAATTTTCCCTGGTATTACGTGAATAAGGTTTTACTTCATCACCCATAAAGCTTGTGTTTGTTGAGTTTAAATTAACTAAAAAAAAAATACTTTAAATCTTTCGTGTTCGTGAGGTGCATCAGAACTGAACTGAGGAATCGCACATCAGTGAAACTGAGCGATTCACAACCTGGAGGCATTCGGGCCGCAACTAGTGTTTATTGTGACATTGTTTATTGATTTTTTTTTTTTCATTTATACCTTCAATTAATCAAAAAACAAAAAAATCATTTTTGATTTTAAAAGATTTCCTACCTCTTCCATATCCTGACAATTTTGTGCTCCAAACAATATTTAAATGAAAAGCAAGTCTATTTGACTACACGTAGTATAAAACAAACAAAAACACTAAAGTGTTAATGTAAGACCTTGTTTTTAACTCTTTCACATTCCTTGATACTGGTCTGATAAACATGATATTATTTGCATTGTTTAAAGTTTTTACTCCCTAAAGCTGAACATTTTGGTCAGTACCACTGCCCCGTGTATTAATGTGGTGTGTTCATGCTTGTTCTAGTAGAGGTGCTGTTTTAATCCGATTCATTTTGTTTTTGCTGTGAAGGGTCTAGTAGCCTACCATGTGCTATCATAAAGCCCTATTTATGTACATATCTCTTGTTTGTCTTATTGCTGATGTAACTGTTTTTAGACTCTTTACTGATATCTATCAATGTTGAAACCGTAGTGTCTTGGAGTGGACCACACACATCTACGAAGGGTTTTTTAAAAACAGAAGTTGCATTAGATCTTTACTGAATTGTTTTGCAAACAGTGAATGTAGTGAAACAGGCTACTATAATGACATTTCTATTGATCAGTAGTGTTTGTAAGAAGTCACTAGGTATATGTAACATGTAAATGTAATGTATATATTAGCCCGTCATTATAGAATAGCTTATTCTGTAATGCATATTGATGGTCTAGAAATACTCTGGTACAGATAAATATAAGATACAGGGCAATAAATGTCCAACAGCGGTTCATTGGGCTGGATCTGCATTAGGGGTGGCACGGTACATGAAAAAACATCCGAACCGTTCGGTTCGCTTGTCTCGGTTCGGTACGTGTGTGCGTCGCACGGTTCGTTCGACGCATGCGCAATGTAACCTCGTGCCCGTTACCTCAGACAGTGCGTTTACTTTTCGCGCGAAATAAGAGATTTGTGGACATACATATGAGGCTTGTTCGACTTGAACCGGCGCTGCACAGACCGATCGACGAATAACATAAAAGTACCGCGATAGCAACGGCTCCGTATGCTTTTCAATCTCTCTCGCAGTACTTTGATGTCATAAACCGATTGGTCTGTGCAGCGCTGCAGGTCTCGTCACGTATAGAAATGGCTAGTGGGAGAGATAAGGAAGGCTAACAGGAGTTGGAGGATGCACCAGCGTCGTATAAGTCCGGTGTGTGGGAACATTTTGGATTTCATCTTACCTATGATATTTAAATATATACAGTGACAGTAAGTTTAGATAAGAACTCCAGTCGTGTTTCCAAATACTGCACTTTAATTTCAAGTGAAAAAAATTTATCCTCACTCTCAGGGAATAGAAGCATTGTTGATACTGTTTTTGTGTTGAGGTTGAACTTATGTTTCACTTTATGATTATGGCCTTTGCTATTGTTATAGCCTCATTATAGGCAATTATTTGTAACGTATTTTGACTTATTTAAAAGATAGTGCTTTAAGAGTTCCTCTCTTTTTCTTTTAAAAGATAAACATTTTGTAAGAGCTACACTGAAGTTGACAGTTTTATAAATGCAAGTTAATTTTAATCTTTGTGTGCTAAAAATGCACATAAGTTCCTGTAGAGATAGCAACACACATTCTCCTTTTTTGCCAAATAAATGTCTTCTCTCTTGCTGTATCAAAATGTCACCTAGCTTTCCTCAGAGATGGTCTCAATAATGTGCTTAAAGTCAAGTCAAATTCAGTTTGTGCATGATTACATGATATACATTTTTTTTTTAAATACTGTATCCTGAATTGTGGATAATTAAGCTATAGCATATATCATATGCTGAAGTACATTTCTGGAGTGTTAAAGATTAAAAGAAAAAATAACAACAAGAACCGTACAGAACCGAAAACCGTGACCCTAAAACCGTGATACGAACCGAACCGTGGGTTTTGTGAACCGTGCCACCCCTAATCTGCATGATCATTACCTCTACAGAAAGGGCTTATGTGTTTGTTGCTGCATTTCTAAATGCTAATTCATTAAAACATTTTTTTTTAAATAAGTTCCTTTTGCACATGTTTTATTTCACATCATAGAGAAATGGTTAATGTGCAGCTCGTTTAGATGTAACAGGTGTTTGGGAAATGCAGCCTACCGCTTTGTTTCCATGGTGACGGTGAGCGCCTACCTGTTTGTTTCCATGGTGACGGTGAGCGCCTACCGGTTTGTTTCCATGGTGACGGTGAGCGCCTACTGGTTTGTTTCCATGGTGACGGTGAGCGCCTACCGGTTTGTTTCCATGGTGACGGTGAACGCCTGTGGCTGAAGCTCTTCAAAGGACAAGGAAACTTCTTCCCACAGGTTAGAAGAATACCTAAATCACAGTAAAATGTATATATTTCAGTATAAATGTAGTTTTGTTGGTTTTGTATGTTGATTTGTTATTTGGTCTATTTATAGTGTATGTTATGTATACCTGTTGTATGTCCTGCTTGCACTAGTCTTTTTCTTATTTATGCTTGTCCGTACTTTGCACATTTGAACTGGGGAAACGCAATTTCGTTCTGCTGTACACTATTGCTGTATAGGTGGAATGACAATAAAGCACTTTGAACTTGAAGTTAATCATCTGTTCTCTGTCTGTGGCTGTACTGTAAATCCCCAGATCGTCCTGTCCTCCCGCTCTGATGTTGGTGTCACCGGTCCTGAAGTTCATCCTAATTTACAGGCTGATTTCAAGCTCTTTGAAGAGGTATCAGTTATTCAGAAAATATGAAACCACTGCTTGGCACTTGGGCTAAGGCTGGTCACATTCTGAACCGGCTTGGATCTGAAGTGAAACACTGGTGTGACGCTGTCAGGGAGTATTTAACTAGTAATCATCACAAACACTGAACAAGGGCACTGCACAACACTGTCATTCTGTCACTGTCATCTTTGCTGTTTCTTCCCAGCGGACTCCACACCGACCTGGTGAGCACATCGAGTCTTAGACCGAGAATGTGCTACAAACACCGAGACATGAGATGATGGAAATCACTTGCAGTGTCAGTCATTTGAGAAACTGAGTTTTCAGTGATTGCGCAGTCTAACATTACTACTTTTCAGGTTGTCTTTGTCCTTTACTGGTTTACTCAGCATTTTTTCAGGGTTTCTGTCTGTATTTGTTATTCAGAGGCCCAATTAGATCAGTGTTCGACCAATTATTGACGATACCCTTGTCATGGCGTGAGCGTTCCTCTGGAGCAGGAGTACTAACCCTTCTAACCCTAACGCATCAGATGGCTACATCACTACAGGTTTAGTGTTTTTATTTTTTTAACTTCTGATTTGGTCTTTTTCTTTTCCCCTTGTATTTATAGTAATGCCCTATTTGTTTATCAGTCAAATGTAGTTTTCCCTTTAATGTAGTGTTTTTTTTTAAAGCAACTTTGACCACTTTTATGCTACTTTTGTTTTGTTTAACGTAGCATTGAATTTTTTTGTTGTATTTAAGCACATTTTAGGCATTGTGCAGTTTTGCTTTTATGCCCTCTGTATTTCAATCTGACTGTTTCTTTTTTGTACAGTATTTATTTGTATAGTACTTCTATTTAAAAAAAAAAAAACATTGATGTGCCTTTTATAATTTCGTTCTGTCTTATAATAGCTTAGACAAGTATTGTGATATTATTGCTATCGTATTGTGAGGTATCCTGTGATTCCCACCCCTATTATCTATACAGCATCTCTGGAGAAAACAGTGTCATCATCCAGTTCAGTTCAGTTTAGTTTAGTTCTTTGTATTTGTAATTTTGGTATCCTTTTTAATCTGTGCCTGTTTTTAGTAAGGGTTTTTGTATTATGCTTTGAGTTAATTACAACATTTTGGTGCTTGTATTTATGCCTGTTTAATATGTTATGTTATGTTATGTTTATTTGTATATGTCCCCGAAGGGCAATTAGTTTTACAGCAAGACGGCATATAAAAGGACAATTTAGAAAACATTAATAATTTCAATAAAAAGTTAAAAGATACCTTTACAAATTAACACTAAAATAAGCACACACACACAGTACTCACACAAAACCTAAACAACTACTTCCTTCCACCTACTCCCCCCATACCCAAATTTAACAGAGAAATGGAAGTAGGAATAAATGAATGTTTATACCTGTTACTTCTAACCGAGGGAAATCTCAATCGAGATCCTGAGGGTAAAAACTGAAACTCAGAATAGAGAGGATGTGAAGTAACCATTAAAATGGATCGGGCCTTCCTAATTACTTGCCGGTTGTACAGGTCAGTAGGGTTGCTCTGCTGAACTCCTAAGATCTTACTGCTGTTTAATATGTTCCTATGTTCCTTTTTTATTTTTGAATTTTTGCAAATAGGACCCTTTGTATTTATCTCTGCCCATATTCCTTTTGTATTTGCTTTTGTTTTTTCCCCTTTATACCATTGTTTTGTTTGTCATTGTCAATCACGTTTAGTTTTTTTCCCCAATGCATATTTTGTAAAGCAGCTTTGTTCCCTTGTACTTGTATGTTGTACTTGTACCCCTTGTATGTTTTTCTGTATTTAA
>JAULUF010000010.1:12500-97500 GCA_031834385.1 Semotilus atromaculatus
ATGGACTCCCCGCCCCCTAATTAGTATATGGGAGGAGTTTCAGCTCTATAGGTTAAAGTTTTGGGGGGGCTCATGGGGGGCTCATCATAATATCTCACCACCTGGTGGCGCTAGAGCTCCCAAACCAAGTGCAATCGACTCCACGCCCCCTAATTAGTATATGGGAGGAGTTTCAGCTCTATAGGTTAGAGTTTTGGGGGGGCTCATCATAATATCTCACCACCTGGTGGCGCTAGAGCTCCCAAACCAAGTGCAATCGACTCCCCGCCCCCTAATTAGTATATGGGCGGAGTTTCAGCTCGGTGGGACCCCGGGAACCAGGAGAAATGGGGGGGGGGCTCATGAGCCGGGGGGCTCAAGTTCGCATTTTACCCTATTACCTAACCCTAACCCTAACCCACTCTAACCCTAACCCTAACCCTAACTCTAACCCTAACCCTAACCCTAACCCTAACCCTAACCCTAACTCTAACCCTAACTCTAACTCTAACCCTAACCCTAACCCTAACCCTAACTCTAACCCTAACCCTAACCCTAACCCCCTAGAAAATACCCCTAGAAAATACCCCTGATTTTGGGAAAGTCAACCCTGGAAAATAGCCCTGAAAAAGTGGAAAAATAGCCCTGGAAAATAGCCCTGAAAAAGTGGAAAAATAGCCCTGAAAAAATAGCCCTGGAAAGTGCGAAAGTCAACCCTAGTTGCAGTACCATATCTCGGCGCCAAGTGGCGCTAGAGCGCCCAAGCCGAGTGCAATGGACTCCCCGCCCCCTTATTAGTATATGGGAGGAGTTTCAAGTAAAACCCACAAAAAACACAAGTCCCACCCACAAAAAACACAAGTCCCACCCACAAAAAACACAAGTCCCACCCACAAAAAACACAAGTCCCACCCAGAAAAAAACACAAGTCCCACCCCCAAAAAACACAAGTCCCACCCACAAAAAACACAAGTCCCACCCAGAAAAAAACACAAGTCCCACCCCCAAAAAAACACAAGTCCCACCCCCAAGATCTGGGTAAGTTTTGGGAAAGATGTGGGTGAGTTTTTAGAAAGATCACAAGTCCCACCCCAAAAAATCACAAGTCCCACCCCAAAAAATCACAAGTCCCACCCCAAAAAAACACAAGTCCCACCCCAAAAAAAACACAAGTCCAACCCCAAAAAAACACAAGTCCCACCCCAAAAAAACACAAGTCCCACCCCAAAAAAACACAAGTCCCACCCCCCAAAAAAACACAAGTCCCACCCCAAACCAAGTGCAATAGACTCCCCGCCCCCTAATTAGTATATGGGAGGAGTTTCAGCTCTCTAGGAGCAAAAATAAGGGGGGGTGACAGGGGGTGACATACCATATCTCGGCGCATGGTGGCGCTAGAGCTCCCAAACCAAGTGCAATCGACTCCCCGCCCCCTAATTAGTATATGGGCGGGGTTTCAGCTCCCTAGGTGCAATAATAAGGGGGGTGACATACCATATCTCGGCGCCTGGTGGCGCTAGAGCTCCCAAACCAAGTGCAATCGACTCCCCGCCCCCTAATTAGTATATGGGCGGAGTTTCGGCCCTCTAGGACCCCGGGAAGACAGAAATATAGGGGGGGGGGTGACAAAAGGGGGGGGTGACAGATTCGCATTTAGCCCTATAACCTAACCCTAACCCTAACCCTAACCCTAACCCTAACCCTAACCCCACCCTAACCCTAACCCTAACTCTAACCCTAACCCTAACCCTAACCCTAACCCTAACCCTAACCCTAACCCTAACCCTTACCCCTAGAAAATACCCCTAGAAAATACCCCTGATTTTGGGAAAGTCAACCCTGGAAAATAGCCCTGAAAAAGTGGAAAAATAGCCCTGGAAAATAGCCCTGAAAAAGTGGAAAAATAGCCCTGGAAAATAGCCCTGAAAAAGTGGAAAAATAGCCCTGAAAAATAGCCCTGGAAAGTGCGAAAGTCAACCCTAGTTGCAGTACCATATCTCGGCGCCAAGTGGCGCTAGAGCGCCCAAGCCGAGTGCAATGGACTCCCCGCCCCCTTATTAGTATATGGGAGGAGTTTCAAGTAAAACCCACAAAAAACACAAGTCCCACCCACAAAAAACACAAGTCCCACCCACAAAAAACACAAGTCCCACCCACAAAAAACACAAGTCCCACCCAGAAAAAAACACAAGTCCCACCCACAAAAAACACAAGTCCCACCCACAAAAAACACAAGTCCCACCCAGAAAAAAACACAAGTCCCACCCCCAAAAAAACACAAGTCCCACCCCCAAGATCTGGGTAAGTTTTGGGAAAGATGTGGGTGAGTTTTTAGAAAGATCACAAGTCCCACCCCAAAAAATCACAAGTCCCACCCCAAAAAATCACAAGTCCCACCCCAAAAAATCACAAGTCCCACCCCAAAAAAACACAAGTCCAACCCCAAAAAAACACAAGTCCCACCCCAAAAAAACACAAGTCCCACCCCAAAAAAACACAAGTCCCACCCCCCAAAAAAACACAAGTCCCACCCCAAACCAAGTGCAATGGACTCCCCGCCCCCTAATTAGTATATGGGAGGAGTTTCAGCTCTATAGGTTAAAGTTTTGGGGGGGCTCATGGGGGGCTCATCATAATATCTCAACACCTGGTGGCGCTAGAGCTCCCAAACCAAGTGCAATCGACTCCACGCCCCCTAATTAGTATATGGGAGGAGTTTCAGCTCTATAGGTTAGAGTTTTGGGGGGGCTCATCATAATATCTCACCACCTGGTGGCGCTAGAGCTCCCAAACCAAGTGCAATCGACTCCCCGCCCCCTAATTAGTATATGGGCGGAGTTTCAGCTCGGTAGGACCCCGGGAACCAGGAGAAATGGGGGGGGGGCTCATGAGCCGGGGGGCTCAAGTTCGCATTTTACCCTATTACCTAACCCTAACCTACTCTAACCTAACCCTAACCCTAACCCTAACCCTAACCCTAACCCTAACCCTAACCCTTACCCCTAGAAAATACCCCTAGAAAATACCCCTGATTTTGGGAAAGTCAACCCTGGAAAATAGCCCTGAAAAAGTGGAAAAATAGCCCTGGAAAATAGCCCTGAAAAAGTGGAAAAATAGCCCTGGAAAATAGCCCTGAAAAAGTGGAAAAATAGCCCTGAAAAAATAGCCCTGGAAAGTGCGAAAGTCAACCCTAGTTGCAGTACCATATCTCGGCGCCAAGTGGCGCTAGAGCGCCCAAGCCGAGTGCAATGGACTCCCCGCCCCCTTATTAGTATATGGGAGGAGTTTCAAGTAAAACCCACAAAAAACACAAGTCCCACCCACAAAAAACACAAGTCCCACCCACAAAAAACACAAGTCCCACCCACAAAAAACACAAGTCCCACCCAGAAAAAAACACAAGTCCCACCCACAAAAAACACAAGTCCCACCCACAAAAAACACAAGTCCCACCCAGAAAAAAACACAAGTCCCACCCCCAAAAAAACACAAGTCCCACCCCCAAGATCTGGGTAAGTTTTGGGAAAGATGTGGGTGAGTTTTTAGAAAGATCACAAGTCCCACCCCAAAAAATCACAAGTCCCACCCCAAAAAATCACAAGTCCCACCCCAAAAAATCACAAGTCCCACCCCAAAAAAACACAAGTCCAACCCCAAAAAAACACAAGTCCCACCCCAAAAAAACACAAGTCCCACCCCAAAAAAACACAAGTCCCACCCCCCAAAAAAACACAAGTCCCACCCCAAACCAAGTGCAATGGACTCCCCGCCCCCTAATTAGTATATGGGAGGAGTTTCAGCTCTATAGGTTAAAGTTTTGGGGGGGCTCATGGGGGGCTCATCATAATATCTCAACACCTGGTGGCGCTAGAGCTCCCAAACCAAGTGCAATCGACTCCACGCCCCCTAATTAGTATATGGGAGGAGTTTCAGCTCTATAGGTTAGAGTTTTGGGGGGGCTCATCATAATATCTCACCACCTGGTGGCGCTAGAGCTCCCAAACCAAGTGCAATCGACTCCCCGCCCCCTAATTAGTATATGGGCGGAGTTTCAGCTCGGTAGGACCCCGGGAACCAGGAGAAATGGGGGGGGGGCTCATGAGCCGGGGGGCTCAAGTTCGCATTTTACCCTATTACCTCGGACTCCACCCCCTCGGACTCCACCCCCTCGGACTCCACCCCCTCGGACTCCACCCCCTCGGACTCCACCCCCTCGGACTCCACCCCCTCGGACTCCACCCCCTCGGACTCCACCCCCTCGGACTCCACCCCCTCGGACTCCACCCCCTCGGACTCCACCCCCTCGGACTCCACCCCCTCGGACTCCACCCCCTCGGACTCCACCCCCTCGGACTCCACCCCCTCGGACTCCACCCCCTCGGACTCCACCCCCTCGGACTCCACCCCCTCGGACTCCACCCCCTCGGACTCCACCCCCTCGGACTCCACCCCCTCGGACTCCACCCCCTCGGACTCCACCCCCTCGGACTCCACCCCCTCGGACTCCACCCCCTCGGACTCCACCCCCTCGGACTCCACCCCCTCGGACTCCACCCCCTCGGACTCCACCCCCTCGGACTCCACCCCCTCGGACTCCACCCCCTCGGACTCCACCCCCTCGGACTCCACCCCCTCGGACTCCACCCCCTCGGACTCCACCCCCTCGGACTCCACCCCCTCGGACTCCACCCCCTCGGACTCCACCCCCTCGGACTCCACCCCCTCGGACTCCACCCCCTCGGACTCCACCCCCTCGGACTCCACCCCCTCGGACTCCACCCCCTCGGACTCCACCCCCTCGGACTCCACCCCCTCGGACTCCACCCCCTCGGACTCCACCCCCTCGGACTCCACCCCCTCGGACTCCACCCCCTCGGACTCCACCCCCTCGGACTCCACCCCCTCGGACTCCACCCCCTCGGACTCCACCCCCTCGGACTCCACCCCCTCGGACTCCACCCCCTCGGACTCCACCCCCTCGGACTCCACCCCCTCGGACTCCACCCCCTCGGACTCCACCCCCTCGGACTCCACCCCCTCGGACTCCACCCCCTCGGACTCCACCCCCTCGGACTCCACCCCCTCGGACTCCACCCCCTCGGACTCCACCCCCTCGGACTCCACCCCCTCGGACTCCACCCCCTCGGACTCCACCCCCTCGGACTCCACCCCCTCGGACTCCACCCCCTCGGACTCCACCCCCTCGGACTCCACCCCCTCGGACTCTACCCCTCTACCAAAAGACACAAATTTAATACATTTAATTTTTTTTTTTCAAAACAAATTGTTAAACATTTTTACAACAAATCAAACATACATTACAATCAGTAAATAGCATAAATACAAAACATGTATTGTATATTCAATCTATACAAAAGGGACAAATAAAGGAGCATGAGTTACAGGTACACTTAAACAGGAATATAAAAACTGTATAAAAAAGATGAAAATGATATGAACAAAGGGGAACACATCTCAAAGATGTGGAGCTAGAGAAAGGTGTGACCAAGTCAGGTGCTGACAGAGGGAACCATCACAGAGGAGATCACAGAAGTAACATTAAAGGACAACATTGCCAAAAGCTCCAGCAGGATCACCTGGATGTATGGCCGTGGCACAGTCGATGAATAGATAGGTGGACATTTAGTGAATGGGCCCCATGGAATTACGGGGACAACCAAGTCAGATGGAGCCATTAGAGGCGAGGACCTAGGCAGAACCAAAGACACAAAGCTTGAATGACTTTTATAGGCACCTGTAATTGGAGGGTTGAAAAGTTAACAAATACAAAGAAAGAGGGGAGGGGGGGGGGGGCACTAAATTAAACCAAGTGTATAATACAAAATAAACAAACAGTAAAGACAAAATCATTTATACAATATATTTCAATACAAAAACACAAACCTTTAAGTAAAATTGGAATGGGCATAAAATAGTCAATGGGACAGGGCCATTAATCAGCATAATGGCTAATAAGGCAAGGAACATAAATTAAAGATGTATGGAAGGCATTAAATCATAAACAGAAAGCAGCAAAAAAAAAATAGGCTTAGAAAAATAATTGCAAAGACAACAGCAGTCAGAAATACAAGGGAGGGGGAGGAACACACAAATAAATAAAAAAGGCCATTGAAACCAATGAACGGACAAACGAGTCTTAAAATTGAGACATGAGGTGAAGGTGAAGGCACAAATACAAAAGCAATTATTTCAGGAATATTAAACAACTTAAATGTATCAGTCAATAAATTATGTGCTCGTAAATGCCTACAGGGCAAACTATTAAATGGTTCAATATTAAGAACAAAAAAGTTCTTAATTTAATGTTTAAATAATGTGTTTTTATACAAATAAAGTAAATTGCACAAATCCAAAGAACTCAAATGTTTAGGCATAAAATAAAACAAGTCCCTTTAGACCTGTTAGGTATACAAAGATGGTCCTTATTAGAAATGGTTCGGATTCAAATCAGTAAATCTGAAGAGCTGTGGGATAAGCACCATTCAAGCTCTGTGTGGGATGTAGCTGAATGTTACTCAGCCTTTTCCAGTGACAATGAAAAAGTAATTAACTAATTCCTCATATTCACACCTCGTTGGTGTATAAAACAAGCCACAATTAGACTAACAGGAAAAATAAATAAACCAGTGAAGACTATAGAAACACAAGAACAGAAAAATATACAAACACAATATTTGCCAAACCTGGACAGTTCCTATCCTCAGATGTTTTGCCTTCAATCTCTTGACAGCTCCTCGCTTCTGTCACGGTATGGAGAGAAGCAGACAGGTGAGAAGTTCAAAAACAGGGTTTTATTGAACAGAGGCACAGAGTGAACAACAAAGATGACCGGTGAGTATGAATTGAAGAATCTGAACTGGATAATGAACTTAGCTGGACTGGAGACTGGAGACTGGAGATTGGAGACTGGAGATTGGAGACTGATGATCAGAGATGATGCACTGATGAGGAATCTTCAAGGTAAGCCACAACAGGTAAGTGGTTAGCTAGAGTCTGTGAGATCACATAAGGACGAGATCAGACACCGAAGTGAAGGAGAAGTGCCTCTTTATAGTGTGTAGATGATGTTGTGCAGGTGCTGATGTAATTAGGTGATCCGGTGATGGCTGATAGTGTGCAGGTGAGAAACAAGAGGGATGCTGGAAGTGTAGTGCCGTTGAGGCGTGTGACAACTTCCAGGTAACTTTACTTCAGGACAGTGCTGACTTTCCACGAAATGCAAAAAAATATATATATTGTTGTTGTTTTTTTAAGTGTGCTTGGTGAGCTGATTTAGCTTTCAGACACAAGTGTCTGCACTCTCTCTCACTCTCTCTCTCTCTCTGGCTGCGTTCGGAATCGCATACTCAATGAGTAGGTACTTAATTTCAATAAGTACTTACTTAAAGAGAGCTAAAAGAGTAGGTACTTTATAGCCAAATCTCGTTGAGAATGAATGCGATCCGTACATCATCGCCATGTTGACGTTATCATGTGACCTACGATGCGTTATCACAAGCGCAACAACTTAAAAGATATGAACGGCACGTTTAATTCATCTATCTGTAAATATCTTGATATTGATGAAAGTTGCTCATTTTGTGGTATTGTTGAAGAAACAGCTGCCCATTTATTTTGTGAATACATTTAGGGTTGATTTAAGCAGTTTTATCCTCATAACGAATTAATAATTTTTTTATTAAGAAACCCCAAAATCGTCATCTCATGAATATGTTGTTAATTTCTTTATTTCCTAGTTTTCCTCTTTTTCTTGATGAATTTACCTCTCAATTCATCCCTCAGACTTCTAACATTTTTTTTTTATTATGAAGAACTATTTAAAGATATTTAGCCTTGTTATTGTTCTTTTTTCCGGTGAATAAATATCATATTATAATGTACACAAACCAATGATCTTTGTTTTCTGTTTTGTCATTATGATTGTTCATTGTTAGATACAACTATGGTATCTTTCCATGATCTTGTATGTAATAAGTTTATAAATTTAAATGATATGAGCAACAGGTGCACTAACACTTCATAACATCAGTAACTCGACAGCACAACCTAGAACAGTTTTCCTCTGTGTTTGTAATGTCTGCACACAGGAGACGTGCAGCTGCTCGAAGATCTCTCCTTTGGAGAAAACTGTTGATTTTATACTCGAAAAATTTAAGTATTGCTCCCTAAAAATTTATATTACCTCAAAAGAATTGCATTGTTAACCAACCCCAAACCTTAAACAAAATAATAATATTAAATGCTGACCAATACTTAATTATATTACTTTTCTTTATACTGAAAATGATATAATTTAATAAAACAAGCAAAATGTAATTTGTTTTATCATATAACAAAGTTATGCATGAATACACACTAGATAAATGCAGTAAAAAAGTCACAATTGTCAGTCAAGCAATGAATTAATGCATAGATTAATTAAATAATTATATTGTATATACTGACAACAATAAGAAACATGAATAAATGAGTAAAAGAACAAATAAAAGTAACCATCACAATAAACAAATGCATACAAGACAACAACACATGAAACAAAGCTTTATTCAAACTACAAGCATGTATTTACAGGCGGTGAACCGCACATCCTACTGCCATCTCAACACAGCGGTTCCCATTCTGTGGCTTTATACTGATGAAGTCACCAGAGCTGAGCCGTGCCTTCGTGCCCGAGCTTATTCCTGCGCTTCACAATCTGAGGCGATAAGGGCAGATGGAGGGATGGAGGGACTCATAAGGGCAGTTGGAGGGATGGAGGGACTCATAAGGGCAGATGGAGGGATGGAGGGTCTCATAAGGGCAGATGGAGGGATGGAGGGACTCATAAGGGCAGGTGGAGTGATGTAGGGACTCATAAGGGCAGATGGAGGAATGGAGGGACTCATAAGGGCAGGTGAAGTGATGGAGGGACTCATAAGGGCAGGTGGAGTGATGGAGGGACTCATAAGGGCAGGTGGAGTGATGGAGGGACTCATAAGGGCAGATGGAGTGATGGAGGGTCTCATAAGGGCAGATGGAGTGATGGAGGGACTCATAAGGGCAGATGGAGTGATTGAGGGACTCATAAGGGCAGATGGAGGGATGGAGGGACTCATAAGGGCAGGTGGAGTGATTGAGGGACTCATAAGGGCAGATGGAGGGATGGAGGGACTCATAAGGGCAGATGGAGTGATGGAGGGACTCATAAGGGCAGATGGAGGGATGGAGGGACTCATAAGGGCAGATGGAGTGATGCAGGGACTCATAAGGGCAGGTGGAGTGATTGAGGGACTCATAAGGGCAGATGGAGTGATTGAGGGACTCATAAGGGCAGATGGAGGGATGTAGGGACTCATAAGGGCAGATGGAGTGATTGAGGGACTCATAAGGGCAGATGGAGTGATGCAGGGACTCATAAGGGCAGGTGGAGTGATTGAGGGACTCATAAGGGCAGATGGAGGGATGGAGGGACTCATAAGGGCAGGTGGAGGGATGGAGGGACTCATAAGGGCAGATGGAGGGATGTAGGGACTCATAAGGGCAGATGGAGTGATGCAGGGACTCATAAGGGCAGGTGGAGTGATTGAGGGACTCATAAGGGCAGATGGAGGGATGGAGGGACTCATAAGGGCAGATGGAGGGATGTAGGGACTCATAAGGGCAGATGGAGGGATGGAGGGACTCATAAGGGCAGGTGGAGTGATGGAGGGACTCATAAGGGCAGATGGAGTGATTGAGGGACTCATAAGGGCAGATGGAGGGATGGAGGGACTCATAAGGGCAGGTGGAGTGATTGAGGGACTCATAAGGGCAGATGGAGGGATGGAGGGACTCATAAGGGCAGATGGAGTGATGCAGGGACTCATAAGGGCAGGTGGAGTGATTGAGGGACTCATAAGGGCAGATGGAGGGATGGAGGGACTCATAAGGGCAGATGGAGGGATGTAGGGACTCATAAGGGCAGATGGAGGGATGGAGGGACTCATAAGGGCAGGTGGAGGGATGGAGGGACTCATAAGGGCAGATGGAGGGATGGAGGGACTCATAAGGGCAGATGGAGTGATTGAGGGACTCATAAGGGCAGATGGAGGGATGTAGGGACTCATAAGGGCAGATGGAGTGATTGAGGGACTCATAAGGGCAGATGGAGGGATGTAGGGACTCATAAGGGCAGATGGAGTGATGGAGGGACTCATAAGGGCAGATGGAGGGATGGAGGGACTCATAAGGGCAGATGGAGATGAACTTCTCGCCTACTCTTTTATGAATACTGACGTTTCAAACGTACTGCTTCTTTCACGTACTTTTTTCGCCCACTATATAGTAGGAAAGTAGGGATATTCGAACGCACTATCGTCCAAATCTCGCGATAATTACTACGTCACCCAGGTAATTCTCGCCTACTCTTTTATGAATATTGAGGATTCTAACGTACTTTTTCGCTCGCCTACTCTTTTCCCCTACTATATAGTAGGGAAGTATGCGATTCCGAACGCAACCCCTCTCTCTCTCTCCGTTCCTGCACCCTATCCATCTGTTCGTAATTGTAATCAGTGTGCTTGCAGATTGAGATCGCAGCTGTTCCTCCTTTGTTCTGATCTCTCTTACTATTCAGTGTCAATCGCTGACAAAAGCAACTGGATTACACTGAACACAGTACCAGTCAAGCTGAGAAACTGGGACTTGTTGAATTAAATTACAGCTGTACAGTGGTGTTACCTGTTATTCCTCCTTGGATATTTCCATTACCAGTTGTGGACCTAGAAATCGCAAAGATGTTAAAACAATACAAGGAGTATGGTGTGATTAATGACCTGGTAAAACAATATTTAGGTATCAACTATAATAATAGTATTCAAAT
Organism: Semotilus atromaculatus; assembly: GCA_031834385.1. NCBI lineage: Eukaryota > Metazoa > Chordata > Actinopteri > Cypriniformes > Leuciscidae > Semotilus > Semotilus atromaculatus. The sequence goes on from JAULUF010000010.1 coordinate 23,341, forward strand.
ATTTACGCACGGATCAAAAGACCCAAGTACAGGAAAGACGGGAGCAGCAGCATATATACCGCATTTTCAGAAATCATTTTTAAAAAGAACTTCAGATCATTTAGCAGTGTACACTGTGGAGCTTTTAGCTATTTTACTAGCACTGACATGGATAGAGGAGGTTGGGCCTAATCAATATATTATATGTTCAGACTCAATGGCATCATTAATAAGTATTGCAAATTGTAAATCTGTTTGTAGGCCTGACTTGATATATGAAATCTTTCATAGTTTATATAGATTAAAAAATCTTAATATTACAGTGATTTTTATGTGGGTCCCATCTCATGTTGAAATAGAGGGTAATGAAGAAGCTGATCGGCGCCCCACGCATTTTACTTATCATTGTTTACAGGCCTCCAAAATACTCTTCAGCCTTTGCTGAAGACTTTACAGAACTGCTATCAACAATTTCCTCAGAGTTTGACTGTTTTGCTATTGCTGGAGATTTTAACATTCACATAGATAATGCAGAAACCAATATGGCAAAAGAAATCAAAACTGTTTTAAAAACTTTTGATCTGATTCAGCATGTACATGGACCGACACACAATCGTGGACACACTCTAGATTTACTTATCAGTAAGGGTCTAAACATTTCATCAATTGTTATTAAGGATGTAGCACTGTCTGATCATTTCTGTATTTTCTTTGATATATTGATCTCTCCTGCCATTGAAGCTAGGTCTGTGTCTGTCAAGAAGAGATGCTTAAATGAGAACACTAGTGTGCTATTTATGAAGGCTATATCTTTAACACCAAGCATATCGGCTGACTCTGTTGATTTTCTCCTTGATTCTTTTAACTCAAAAGTTAAAGGTGTAATTGATGATATTGCTCCTGTGAAAGTCAGGAAGAGTGTTAGACAAAAAGCACCTTGGAGAAACTCAACAGCTGTGCAAAATATGAAAAGAAAATGCAGAAAAACAGAGCGCATGTGGCGGAAGACAAAACTTGTAGTCCATTATAACATCTACAAAGTAGGGATGCACCGATCCGATATTCAGTATCGGTATCGGCTCCGATACTGCCATTTTTGCCGGATCGGGGATCGGTCAGAAAAGGCCGATCCAAGTCCGATATTGTGCGTATATTATTCTGTGTTATTGTTAAGCCCAACAAAAGGCACAAAAACATTATAAAGCACCATAAAGTTTTCGTGCACTATATTATAAGTGTTCTGAAGCTATTATATATTATAATGTGAGATAGAAATGAATATTAAGTCATTAAATTCAAGATCACGTAAACTTTTCCCTCCTCTGCGGCTGTCAATCATTCTTCATAGCATTCAAACTGCGCGTCGCGTTCGGTTACGACAGTCAGCACGATGAAACTCTCTCCAAGATGATCCAATGTTAGGCTACTATTATTATACTTGATCTGTAGATAAAGGTCTATGGTTTCGCATAAAACAACTTTATCTTGCTGGACTTTACTGCTGTAACTAATCATGTTAATTTCTACCGGGTGTCTGTTAGATCACAACACTAGAGTCAGAGCACTATAATTGTTCTTCACGCGCACAGTAAATGAAATTTAAAACTGTTAAAAGAAAAGGCTCAATAAACTATTGCATAGATATATACTGTATAATACACTACGCATCATTATGTCTTTCCTTTATTCTTTGAACTTTTCTAAGCGGATTTGAAGTGCTGCGTGCTGTGACTCCATGTTGCTTCAAGCGCATCATTCTGTGCTCAGGATGCGCATAAGCGCTTTGTGCCGCACTGTATTAAGTCAAGTCAAGTCAAATATATTTATATAGCGCTTTTCACAATACAGATTGTATCAAAGCAGCTTCACAGTATCAATCAAAACAACATAACAATGTTTGTTTATTACTGGAAAAAAGACATCCACGTTTGGTAGGGCTGATCAATGGTATTAATGATTGGTTATTTAATTTGAATATCCCCAACTGAGCAAGCCAAAGGCAACAGTGGCAAGGAACCGAAAAACTCCATCAAGTGACCTAATGGTGTCTTAAAACTCCATCAAGTGACCCAATGGAGAAAAAAAAACCTTGGGAGAACCCAGGCTCAGTCGGGGGCCAGTTCTCCTCTGGCGTTTATGAACTAGAGGCCGGATTTACAGTAACTGTAAGATAAAAAAATTATATGAATGCCTGGCTGAATAGATGCGTCTTTAGTCTAGTTTTAAACTGGGAGAGCGAGTCTGAGCAACAAACAATATCAGGAAGGCTATTCCAGAGCTTCGGAGCTAAATGTGAAAATGCTCTCCCTCCTTTGGGAGGATATCCTAGGAATGACCAGAAGCCTCGAATTTAGTGATCTTAAAGAGCGCGATGGATTGTAGGGCGATAGAAGATCCGTTAAATAGACTGGAGCTAAACCATTTAGAGCTTTATAAGTCAGAAGCAATACCTTGTAATTAATACGGAACTTTATAGGTAACCAATGAAGTGATGATTAAATCTGTGTTATATGATCATATTTTCTTGATCTAGTAAGAACTCTAGCGGCTGCATTTTGGACTAACTGTAGCTTGTTTATTGAAGATGCAGGACAACCAGCTAATAAAGCATTACAGTAATCTAGTCTCGAGGTCATGAATGTATGAACTAACTTTTCTGCATCAGAGACTGATAGCATATTACGTAGCTTAGCAATGTTTCTAAGGTGGAAAAAGGCTGTTTTTGTAACATATGAAATATGCTTTTCAATTTATAAGTGATACACATTTTATAAGTGTATCATATATCTCTTTTAATTTATTTTATAACTTTACATTTTGCTTGCTTTTATTCTGTGATTATTTTAATTTAATTCGTTTCTGTAAAACTATTTGAATTGCCATACTGTATGAAATGTACTATATAAATTAACTTGCCTTGCCTAAAAACAGTAGAAACATGTTCACACACAGGTGAAAAAAGTAGTTTATGCATACCTCAAAAAACATACATTTTCAGATTTCAGAATGAGCCCCTTGACATTTGTAATATGTATTTCAATGGGTCTCTCTCCATGTGCTGATCTGATGTTTGCCAGTTTCAATGAAGATTAACATAACTTTTAATTAGCAGGGAAAATTCCTGACTTAAAATAAACAACCATTTACATGATGCGTGCATTGTGAGACTGACTGGTTGTGTAACGTTTATCCATTGAAATGAGAAGATGTCCTATTATTTCAATTGAATGTGTGTGAATCCCATGGTGTTTTCACATCATCTAGTTCCCTACAGATAAACGCTACAGATTTACTTTCAGACCTACTCTTAGTAAGGAAAAATGACAACTCCTAAACTAAGAGTTTAACTCCTAAACTTCGTTGCTATGGATGACGTCAATTCTCATGCACGAGCTTCCTCGCAACGATCTCGGTGATTGGTTGTTAGATGACAGGTGCAGGGCCATCATGCGGAACATAACACAGACGCAACAAATCATGGAATTACGACATCTAAATATGTCTGTGTCCTACACAAAATAATAATAGTAATGTCATTGACATGCATATATAATAATGATGTTTGTGCAGGCCCCAGGGAAGTGTAATTCTAAAAAGGCAGCGAGAGAGAGAGAAAAGTCGTGAATTAAATTAAATTAAATCAAGGTAGCCTAATACCCTAAGAAAACCGCCACTTGCCTACTAATGAAAAACGACACTTGCATTAACACTTGCTTGGTTAATTGACATCCTATTAGCCTAACTAGACTACTTAAAGCAAGGAAATGTTGCTCCTATTAAAGTAATGTAATAGTTGAATGAATCATTCATCGTGCGCGAGCCTCAAGAGAACACTGTATCCGCGCCACTCAATCTGTCTGCAGTGGTCTGCAGCGGCAACGAGCACATCATCACTTGATTAAAAAAAACAACACATTTCAGTGCTAGATCGCCTCTTATTCAACAAACGAACGAAACGAATGCTCTGCTAGTTAACTGGAGATTTTTTTATTTGTATTGGTACATCTGTGCCGCGAGATGTTTCAAAAGTGGTGGGGACATGTCCCGCCCGTCCCGGCCATAAACGACGCCTATGACGGTGGATTATGAACTCGCCAAAACGGAAAAGAAAGACCAACTGGACGCAGGATCAGTTACTGCTGCTGTCCCAGTTGGTGCTAGAAAAAAAGAAAAAAAAACATAATAAAAGGGAAATTTGGCACTGGGATATCAAGCAAAACTAAGCGTGAGATGGGAGAGGATTTGTTTGCAGATCAATGCAGCATTCCCGCTTGTGTCGCGGACCCCGGACGACTGCAAGAGGCGGTTTAAGATCCTTTGTGAATAGGTCTTAGTGAGTTAGGAGTCCTCTCGACTTCTTTTAAGCTATCCCAGACTTAGGTGCTACTTTTAGAGCTAAAATGCTTTGTGAATTACTCTTAGTGAAAAAAAATTAGGAGTCCTAAAGTTAGGAGTGACACGCCCATTATTTTTAGGAGTTGCTCCTAAATTCACCAGTTAGGAGCTACTTTTAGCCTTAAAATTCTTTGTGAATACGGCCCCAGATCACTTTAAACTTACAGGAAAGTTACAGTCATAAACCGAGATCAGGACATGAGCAATAAAGACCACGGGTTAAAATCTTTGCATTGATGCTTTTCTACAGACTTTATTTTGATAAGATAAAGTTTGTGCTATGAACATATGATAGTAAAATACATGACAGACAGAGACGGCAGCAATTCTCCTGCAGGATTCATCACACAATTGCGATTGATTATTAATACTATGATAATTCAAATCTATCAAGTGACCTATTCTCTCCTCCACCCGATGTTGTTGTGCACGTTTTATTTACTGTACATAGGGATCGTGTAGGATATGAGTCTTTAAAAGTATTTTTTGTAACTATACAAGGTGCATAAAGCCCTAAACAACTGCCATAATAATGACCATCAATAAACCATATTCATATTGAATTGGACAGATGAAAATGACTAAAGTCTTTACAATAGAAAAGTAGTGTATAAAGGTACTAGATCACATAACTTTCAATGTTTTATGGAGTTTTTGTCTACAGATTTTGGTCTTTGAAAGATGTTTGTCAGCATGTTGTTAAACAGCAGTCCGATCCATTGAACACACTGTCCTTGAGTCTCTCACAGCCTCACTTTCATTCCTGACAAAAACACAACTAAGGTCTATATATCATACATATTAAAAATACATTTTAGCAAAGCTATGTAAAAAGAAAAGCTGTTAAATACCTTAATCTTCATAATTATAATTTGAAGACTAAGTTTTACTTTAAGGCAGAGAAAGGTAATACGAGTAAACACTATTGCTGTATTCTGCTTTTGGTGTAGTCAGAGCACGAGTGCAAATTCTGTAGAAATTCTGCTTTAAGAGTGAATCTTATCTGTTGCATTTGTTTAAAGATTCAGGTCAGAAGTGTCAGTGTTAAGACTTTTCCAGTGATGAATGACTTAGAGAAGTGTTATGAATGTGCAATCCTGTTCCCGCAGCTGCAAAAATCAACACCACAACTGACAAACTCATAAAACTGTCAGTCGAGACAGAAGTGTGTGAAGCATCAGCTGCCTGAACATTATAACCTCTAGAACAGATTCCAGTGCTGTGGACGTCAATAATGAAAAGCACAGAGACTGTGGGGGGCGGAGCCAGAAGCCTCACCCTGAGCTCATTGGCTGTTGCTGCAGTGGGCGGAGCCAGAAGCCTCACCCTGAGCTCTCATTGGCTGTTGCTGCAGTGGGCGGAGCTCTGGCCAGCCTCCACTTCATCTTTGGGTGTCAACCTTCAAAACGCAATAAAAGTAGGTGTTAAAAAGCAGTAGGAAAAACTACACATTTGTTGAGATCTGATGAATTAAAGGAATATTGCAGGTTCAACAAGTTCATCTATCTGTCTGGAAAGCTGAAGGGGGCAAAATAAAGTTTGAAATGTGAAGCTTGTATTTTTGTCAAAGCACTTATAAAAATTCCTCCATATCCACCTTATTTTGCGACGCAGAAGCTAGCCATTTTCTGTGAACGTGTGAGACTTCTGATTCATTAGCCACTACAGGGAATAACTAGAAGAAAAGTGCTGTAAACTATAATAGTAAAACTATTTGAGCTACAAACCAGCATGTTTATGGTTACGACAATACATTAAAGAAATCCCAGTTTGCATTATCCAGCAGCAGCATCCATACAGGCTGAAAGACACGGGAACCCAGACGCATGCAGTGTACTCATGATCTCTTACGCTCCGGCGTTAGAAATAAGGTGGATGACAGTAAGAAGGTCCGTGGATAGAGTTTTCCACACGTCCATCAAGCCATTACTGCTATCAGAGTTAAATAAAGTAATGATTACACTAGTCTAACACTGAATACAGCCTTGATTTGAATGCAGATGATGTTAACAAACAAAACAGTGAACAGATGCATGTGCTTTCATTTTAATACTTCAGTTCAGTCATAAGATTGAATAAATTGTTAGTACTGATGTTCCCAGTGGAAAGGTTGTATCATCTAAACAGAAAGTAAATTCAAATAATCCCCATAATATAAAACATGAACCTGTGTGCACTTTCAGCGTCGGCTTTACGGCGTCTCTCCATCGACCCGATGCGTTCGGAGGAACCAGGCGCATCACACACACTGTGGTTGTGGATCGCCATGGAGATGGGTGTGTTGTCATGGTTACTGGTGACGGGCGTGTGCATGCCTGTGCTGGTGCCCGTGGACTTGGACACGACCTTGAGCTTGTGTGAGGAGGACTTGTAGTGTTTGGACTTGTGCTGTTGAACACGGCTGTTGTGCTTGAGAAAGAACTCGCAGGACTCCTGCAGGACACGCCGGCTCTCGCTGATGGGGCTGAAGCGCACACACACACACACACACACACACACGTTCAGTTTTACACATGCACACACTGGTCAGATCAGGTGATGCTGGAAGTGGATAACATGACATAAAAATACCCTATATGACAGATTTGCAAAGCCACAAACAGTTGAGTTGAGCATTTACATAATACATTATAGACTTCTATAACTCAATGTCAGGCCATATCCAGATCTGACGAGGAGCTTCGCCTGGACACACACACACACACACACCAGATCTGACGAGGAGCTTCGCCTGGACACACACACACACACACACCAGATCTGACGAGGAGCTTCGCCTGGACACACACACACACACACACCAGATCTGACGAGGAGCTTCGCCTGGACACACACACACACACACACACCAGATCTAACAAGGAGCTTCGCCTGGACACGATGACACCGCAGTGCTGAAGGGCCACTAGCCTCTCCCTATAGAGGATCCCTTTCCCACTCTACAGATAAAACGCTGGGAATTTCGGTTTGCGTACCGACCCGAAGTGATCAAATAAAATTCTGTATCAAATGTATAGGCAAGACAAGTAGTTTGTTCAGGCATGGTTTGTAGGGAATTACAAACCTGCGCACATATATTCAAACACACATAACTATAGAATCAGTTCTTAATGCGCATGTGAACGCCATCAGCGTTTATCACAGGTTCAGTTTAAAATCTGTTTATAGAGAACGGCGTCGTCTTAATAACAAATGATCATTTCTCCGGAAGTGAATCAATCAAAACTAACTTTAGTTGGAAATAACATTATTCAAGAACCGCTATAAAGCCAAAACAATCTCTGTTACCTTAAATTATGTTTATCTCTGTAAAGCTGCTTTGAAACAATCTACATTGTTAAAAGTGCTATATAAATGAAGATGACTTGACTTGTTATGCTGAGTTCACACTGCAGGATTTTAGCCTGATTTCCACTCGCCGACAGATATTTCGAGAGGTGCTCATTCATGTGAGTGAAATCACGCAGTGTGAATTATCAAAGACGCGATCTGAGAGAATCACTGATAAGACGAAGACGCCCGTGAGATATTTGACATGCTAAATATCTGGACCTGCTGTGTGACTGAAACCTCATCGGCGATGACCGACAGCCAATGAGAGAGCAAGATCATACCTGCAAACTCAGAAGGTCTGAAAAAGGTGACACATTTTATACCCATGCAAAAAAATGTGTCCATTCGGAAACAAAACAGAGCTCAATTTAGTCCGCGCGCGCTGTAGTGTCTATGGCTGCACGCTTCGGTCGGGTGTGTGCGCGCAGGAAGAGGAGACCAACCCGTGTCCCGCTGGGGAGATCAGCACGTCACAGTACACATGTGCGCATCTACTACAAACGCAGGACATCAGTTCTGACTGGATCGCTTCCCAAATCGTCACTATCTAACATATTCGTCTAGTTTTTATTCGTTGATGAAAATGTCAATAGATTTTCGTCATAGTTTTTCTCATTCAAAACTAGTTTTAATAATTTGGTTATCGTCTCGTTTAGTAGTTATCGTCTCTGTGAAAAATGTCGTTGATAAAAATGACAAATTATTCCTCAACGAAATTAACACTGTAATGTAGTGGAGGAGATAGCCTTGCCAAAATCCTTTACATTGAACTAACATTGTAAGCTAACAACAATTTGCTGATCTTACGTTAGCTGACTAGCCGACAAGCTTACTTTCCACTATAACGTTAATGTTAAACATGTTAACTAACAACAAAGTTAGAGAAAACAATTATATTGTTGGCAGATAACAGCACTTACATCAAAACTAATGTCTGTCCAAAGTAGCACGGGATAATTTTTCAATCCGCGGGAAAGCTGCAGCCAGGGTCTTTTCAAAGAAGACGCTGCTGTTATTCTGACTGTGATTGGCCAAATGACTCGCGTGATGTACCAAAGATGTTTGTGGAGAAGACCGCAGTTGGTTTTTGAAACTCATGTTTATGGGAAATGAATAAACGTGGTTCCGCCACGTGTTTTATTACCTATTATAACTGTAAAGCCACTTTGGAACAATCTACATTGTTAAAAGCGCTGTATAAATGAAGATGACTAGACTTGACTACGGTAAATTATTTATTTACCGCCAACTCTCTTGAGGGTACACACAGTCCTAACCCTTAACCCTAACCCTCCTGCATAATCTGTTTTTCTTTTTCTCCCTTTCGCTGCAAATCAGCGCACAGACAATTTGGATCACAAGCTACTTGTGGGCTATTCATTTTAAGAACAATTTCAGTCTAGCGTGAGAACTTCGGTCTGACGCACGCGTGATCTTGCGTTATTTCCTTATCACTTCTCTCATGTGTTTGGTTGTGAAAAGTAGTTTGCGGACCAGACAAAGTTGTCTGCAATCCTTCCTATTGTAAAGCCATGCAGTGAGACTGAACGCTGCCACAGACACTCCTGCAGGGTGAAAACAACAGTTCTCTGACGAGTTATCGTGCGGTGTGAACTCGGCATTAGGGTTAGAGAGAGTCCTCACTCTTTCTTGCGCGTTCTCTTGAAGAATGAGGCCCACTCCCAGCAGGTCTTCTTACTGCTGACCCAGAACACGGCTGATATTCCCACCACCAGCGTCATCAGATACTTGATGAGGAACAGGGAGAGCTCGGGCCGCTCCACATCCACACTCTACAACAAACCAAACAGCAGGTCAGGGAGAGACTACAAGCGCTGGTACTGTGCCAGAGGGTAAAGGTCAGGGTAAAGGTCAGGGTGAGTGTCAGGGTTAGGGTCAGGGTAAAGGTCAGGGTTAGGTCAGGGTTAGGGTAAAGGTCAGGGTAAAGGTTTGGTTAGGGTAAAGGTCAGGGTGAGTGTCAGGGTTAGGGTCAGGGTAAAGGTCAGGGTAAGGGTTAGTTCAGGGTTAGGGTAAAGGTTAGGGTCAGGGTAAAGGTTAGGGTCAGGGTAAAGGTTAGGGTCAGGGTAAGGGTAAAGGTTAGGTCAGGGTAAAGGTCAGGGTAAGGGTCAGGGTAAGGGTTAGTTCAGGGTTAGGGTAAAGGTCAGGGTAAAGGTTAGGGTCAGGGTAAAGGTTAGGGTCAGGGTAAAGGTTAGGTCAGGGTAAAGGTCAGGGTAAGGGTAAAGGTTAGGTCAGGGTAAAGGTCAGGGTAAGGGTCAGGGTAAGGGTAAAGGTCAGGGTAAAGGTCAGGGTAAAGGAGCCTCACGTGGCGAGAGCAGGGGATGCTGAACTCCTGGCAGTGCCGGCGGATCCAGCTGTTCTCCCAGTACTCGCGCTGGGCTTGTTCGTACAGGTAGCAGCCGAGCAGCGCCAGCAGCGGCAGAAGGTACAGGCCGCTGAACACACCGATGCGGATCATGAACTTCTTCAGCTTCTCCTGGTTGCGCTCATCGTGCTGGATCACCTGACGCACGTGATTCAGAGACACGATGCCGGCGAGCAGCAACGACAGGCCGACTAGAACCCCGAGGGCTAGCGGCGCCACAACGAACCAGCGCAGCGCCGCCAGGTCGTACAGGCCGATGAAACATACGCCGCTGAGGCCGTCTCCCTCCACCTTCCCCAGCGCTAGCAGCGAGACCGTTAGCGCTCCGGGGAGACCCCAGGCCACCGTGTGGAACCACACTGCCTTCTTCTCGATGGCCTCGCAGCTCCACTTGGGCCCTGCGGCCAGAAACCATGTGATGGTGAGGATGACCCACCACACCATCCCTGCGGTGGAGGAAAAGTAGAGCAGCATGAAGAGCAGCGAGCAGCCGCGGCTCTGGGCTCCTAGCACCACCGTAGCCGCGCGGCCCGGCACACTCGGCTCCACGCACGCCGCCTCCGTATCCAGCAGAAAACCAATGAAATACACCAGAGAGACACAAGTGTAGCAGACGGAGTAGAAGATGATGGGCCGCTCGGGGTAGCGGAACCGCTGGACATCGATGAGGAAGGTGAGAGATGTGAAGAGAGTTGCACACAAGCACACGGCGGAACACACGCCAATGAAGGTCTTAGCGAGGCGAACCTCGTGTGGTTTCAGGAACATGTTGTCGCAGGGCGGAGCGCAGTCTCGAGCCCCGAGGAAAGAGCCGGCCTGACCGGGCCGTGTCTTCAGATGCAGAGGACACCAGAACCCCAGATCCCGACCGGACGAAAGAGAGCTTCTGGCCGTGGTCACCTCATCTACGACTGAGACGGCAGAACCGCCCGGAGACAAGCGGCACGATTCCAATCTGGGAAAAACAACAATATACAACAACAATTTACAGCTCTGAAAACATACATAGGCCTGGTGGCACAAAAACAGCCATTATGTTAAGAGTGTGTCAGTTAATCAGTCTTACTTTAGACCAGTAATTATTAAAGTGTGGTCCGCGAATGGAGATGACCTAAACTAGGCAAGTGTTTACAAAATCGTCACTTATTCTTCTATTCACTTACTACACCCTTTCGCATGTACGATAACACCAGTGTGATTAGAACGGTCAGTGCATCACGTGATCAACTGCTAAATTCAAATGTGCTTTCAAACGTTGGCTGGCGCTGAGCCAGAGACAGACGCGCTCAGTGCTGTCATATATCACAACTAACAGGGCTGCCAACTCTCACGCTGAATTCAGCGTGAGGCACACGCAATTGACCCAATTCTCACGCTCTCACGCCACACACCCATATTCTCACGCAGACACTCGTGCAGCAGTAAGGGAAAAAAAATAAAAATCGCGCCGCATGATCTCGCAAAGCAACGCGCAGAGAGATCAGACAGACAGTGTGAGTATTTTGTGACAATTATGAGGGAAATACACAATTTATTCCCATAAACTGTGTAGTCAGCAGGGGCGGCGCCAGATCATTTTTAATGCAGGTGCTGAGGGGGTGCTGCGCGATTTATATAAACATTGAAAATGAGCACAACTTGGCCACTCGATATTTAATATTCAATTACTTAAATTATCACAATTAAAGTTTTAATTTTATCAAATTAAACAAGCACAACATTCAGCATTCAATCAAATATTGTTAAAGATTTATAATTATTAATAATGTTATTTCACCATATCTCGTTATTTCGACATAATGTGTGCGTGTAACAAGCAAGATGTGTATTTGTAAATCCGGTGACATGTGCATTGACTTTTATTAATAAACAATTTTTTTCGGTGTCAATCTCGGCTGCAAAAGTTGACGATCGCCATCTCCGTATGAACGCGCCTATAGAGAGAAATGCAAATAATAGATTACATAATCAGAGAGTAGGCTAGCCTATACTTTTCGTTTTTAATTTTTTTTGTTTAAAGACATTTCAAGCTTTCTATAGATAGATATATTTCTCATGTCTGTGAGGCATAGGCTACGCTGAGTTTCAATTCATTTATGAAGAGATGCGCTCTAGTTCACGTGCAATGCAAGTGATCGCGCCGGCGCCTCTAGTGATTATATTGTCTGCTATATTTGCTTCTTATTTATTAAATCCAGGCAATTGGTTGATGAAAAATTTATTAAAATTAAGATACAATTTATACAAAACGAAATTTAACTTTAAAGAAAGGCTTTCTACAAAACAAAACTTAATGAAGTGGTCAAACACATGTCTGACATATATATTGCGCATCCTATCTTACTCATGTCAAAATAATATTTTAAACTAAATGCACTTATTTAATAGCTATAGTAGACCCTACGGACTTTCTATTGCTGCATATTCATTTAATTCAGAATTTTGCACATATAAGTTAAGGCATTTGTTTGTGCATAAAACATCTGCAACATTTATCAAGTTCACGGATAATTGTGCGTGCATGCCATGTATTAATCATGAAGATAAAATCATAATAAAGTATAGGCTACTACAAAAAATCATACGAGCCCAGAATATGAACACAACGCGTTTAATTAAACGTTTAGCATTTTCCTCCAATAGAAAACCTAAAACGCATGTGACTTAGTGCAAATTAGAATGTCCCCATATTATGTCGAAATAGCAAGTTATTATGTCGAAATAACGAGATATATCGAAATAATGTCGAAAAATAACAACCTATTATATCGAACTAACAAGCTTATGTCGAAATAATGACTTAATGTCATAAGTGACTTAATGTCAAATAACGAGATGTTGAAAAAACGACTTGATATCTGAAAAAAAGTTATATTTTTTCTTCTTCACCATGCGGTTCAGGGCTTCCATAGAATACAGCCTGAATATAATTGCTTCCAGAAATTATTTTTAAGGGTGCTATCGGGGTGCTTTGGTCTTTCTTGGGGGTGCTGAAGCCCTGCTAGCCCAACCCGATCTCAGGCTAGCCCCTGCCCCGCCCATGGCAGCCGTTCTCCCTCCCATCTGCACCGTGTGAGTTGTGAACGCAGGCAGGTCAGTGAGTTACAGGGCGCTCCGTCCAGTTAAGGCTAGTAACTAATAGGCCTATGCTGTTATATAGTTTATATAGCATTAGCAGAGTTATTTGTTTTGCAGCACTGAGCAGTTATTTTACAAAACTTTATCATAAAAAACAGTACAAAAGCATTTCCAGATGACAAATATCTGGACATGCCTAGTAGTTAATGTTAATTAACTAATATTTTTGACAATTAAATGTAAATCTATGAAGAAATTCTGTACAGATACTAAATACTTTGACAATCAATATACACTCACCGGCCACTTTATTAAGTACACCTGTCCAACTGCTCCTTAACACTTAATTTCTAAGCAGCCAATCACATGGCGGCAACTCAGTGCATTTAGGCATGTAGACATGGTCAAGACAATCTCCTGCAGTTCAAACCGAGCATCAGTATGGGGAAGAAAGGTGATTTGAGTGACTTTGAACGTGGCATGATTGTTGGTGCCAGAAGGGCTGGTCTGAGTATTTCAGAAACTGCTAATCTACTGGGATTTTCACGCACAACCATCTCTAGGGTTTACAGAGAATGGCCCGAAAAAGAAAAAACATCCAGTGAGCGGCAGTTCTGTGGGCGGAAATGCCTTGTTGATGCCAGAGGTCAGAGGAGAATGGCCAGACTGGTTCGAGCTGATAGAAGGGCAACAGTGACTCAAATAACCACCCGTTACAACCAAGGTGGGCAGAAGAGCATCTCTGAACGCACAGTAATGGTAATGGTAATGGACTGCATTTATATAGCGCTTTCACAGACCCAAAGGCCACCAAAGCGCTTTACAATTTGCCTCACATTCACCCATTCACTCACTCATTCATACACCGACGGGCGACGGCAGCCATGCAAGGCGCCATCCAGCTCGTCGGGAGCAGCTGGGGTTAGGTGTCTTGCTCATGGACACCTCGACACTTGGTCAGGTGGAACCGAGGATTGAACCACCAACCTTCCAGTTTGTAGACAACCAACATGAACCACTGAGCCACTGCCGCCCCAGTACGTCGAACTTTGAGGCAGATGGGCTACAGCAGCAGAAGACCACACCGGGTGCCACTCCTTTCAGCTAAGAACAGGAAACTGAGGCTACAATTTGCACAAGCTCATCGAAATTGGACAATAGAAGATTGGAAAAACGTTGCCTGGTCTGATGAGTCTCGATTTCTGCTGCGACATTCGGATGGTAGGGTCAGAATTTGGCGTCTACAACATGAAAGCATGGATCCATCCTGCCTTGTATCAACGGTTCAGGCTGGTGGTGGTGGTGTCATGGTGTGGGGAATATTTTCTTGGCACTCTTTGGGCCCCTTGGTACCAATTGAGCATCGTTGCAACGCCACAGCCTACCTGAGTATTGTTGCTGACCATGTCCATCCCTTTATGACCACAATGTACCCAACTTCTGATGGCTACTTTCAGCAGGATAATGCGCCATGTCATAAAGCTGGAATCATCTCAGACTGGTTTCTTGAACATGACAATGAGTTCGCTGTACTCAAATGGCCTCCACAGTCACCAGATCTCAATCCAATAGAGCATCTTTGGAATGTGGTGGAATGGGAGATTCGCATCATGGATGTGCAGCCGACAAATCTGCGGCAACTGTGTGATGCCATCATGTCAATATGGACCAAACTCCCTGAGGAATGCTTCCAGCACCTTGTTGAATCTATGCCACGAAGAATTGAGGCAGTTCTGAAGGCAAAAGGGGGTCCAACCCGTTACTAGCATGGGGTACCTAATAAAGTGGCCGGTGAGTGTATACTTAATACACTTCTGCGTATGCAACTGAAACTCCCCTCTTAAGTGTCAGTTGCTCGGAACTTTGAAATTGGTCGTGAAGCAACCGTATTACCCTCGGCTATTCACAATGGTAAAACTAATGATTTTAATGAATGTAATGCATGCATGAATATATCCACACAAAACAAATGACCCTCAATACATCTACAATAAAAACATAGCAGTTTTTTAGAGCTAATATTGATTTAATAATTATAAAATATTTTTTTCTGCCATAATAACCGACATTTTACAGAAAGAGCGTTTACAGAATAACATTAAAGAGTTAAAATATTGGTAATTCTAGCCTCGCGTTCATAGTTTTGATTAGAATACATCACATCCGGTCGGCCAGTCGCATACGGTCTATTCGCAGAAGTTCAGATATTTCAACGGATCCAATGCTCAAATCGGATCCGAATTTTCCGCATACGCATATGATCGGAAACCCCCGCAGCTCCCGTACGATTCTCCATTGGAAATGAATGACTTCCGGTCCGACGGCTGTCCTTTGTCGTGTGCAGTGGAAAGGCGGCTTTAGACATTCCGAAACTGATGTGTGAGAAGCAGCACCACTCGTCTCATTAATATTCACATTAAGTTTTAGATAGAAATCTCAAAATATAAAATCTACAGATCTATTAGTTTTGTAATGTACTAGTTTTTGTTTCATGTGTACAATCCCAGTGTGATTGTAGTGATATTGGACATTAAGGGGAACATTTTTTTCAGCATTTTATTGTTACCATAGTTACAACCATAGACTTCGTATACCTACCACCTCAGTTTTAAACTAATGGCTCTTTAGAATGACATTAAGTGGGACCTAGGCTGTTACAGTATGTTTAATTGCAGGGGGGTTTTTTCACATGTGCAGTTTGTTGTTCATATTAAGCTACAGCTCATTTCTCATTTACTTTTTCAAATGAAATAAAATTGCATTTGTGTTTGAATAATTCGTTTTTGACTTTAAACAGTTGCATAGGCCTATTAAACTTTAGCTTATCCTTACAATTTAGTTGTTTTTTGGGGGCGTTATAGAGTGGGATTTTGTTAGGTGGTCCTCAGAAAAAAACGGATAAAGGATAAAGTGGTCCTTGGGCTGAAAAAGTTTGAGAAACACTGCTTTAGACTAATCTACGTTTTTATGTAACTGACTTAAAGTTATGAACTATCTTAAAGAAAATAATTTAATGACCAACTTGTAAGACTAGTCTTAGCAGTTTATGCACCGGCCCCTGGTTTCACAGACAGGGCTTAGATAAAGCCAGGATTTAGTTCAAATAGGGCATTTAAGCATCTTTTATAAACATGCCTTAGAATATAACATTACTGGTGTGAATCTTGAGACAAAACAATGGATCTGACATATTCTAAGATCTGCTTTCAGTTAAAACAGCTCAAACATGTTAGTCTGAGACTAGATTAAACCGTGTCTGTGAAACCGGGGGAAAGTGTCAAACTAAAGGTTTTCCAATTTTATTTTCCAATTCTTGTATTTCCTAAAAAATGTTTTTTCAAATCATTAACTGGAGAAAAAGAAAAAAAAACATAGGGCCGCATCTAAGAATTACTTTAATAATCAATATGTCTGTCGATAGCTTTATTATTATAATCCCTTTGCATTTACTGCTCCTTTCAAAGAAATGCTGTATGTAGGATTTCAATTATATAGTTTATTTGCAACCTAATAAGGGACATTTCATATTCAGTAGTATTGTTGATTTAACTGCACTGACTCTATCAGATGAGAACAAAACTAAATAGAGCAGAATAATCACACTAATGTCTGCTGGTGTGTGTCTGCTGGTGTGTGTGTGCTGCTGGTGTGTGTGTGCTGCTGGTGTGTGTGTGCTGCTGGTGTGTGTGTGCTGCTGGTGTGTGTGTGCTGCTGGTGTGTGTGTGCTGCTGGTGTGTGTGTGCTGGTGTGTGTCTGCTGGTGTGCTGCTGGTGTGTGTGTGCTGCTGGTGTGTGTGTGCTGCTGGTGTGTGTGCTGCTGGGGTGTGTGTGCTGCTGGGGTGTGTGTGCTGCTGGGGTGTGTGTGCTGCTGGGGTGTGTGTGCTGCTGGTGTGTGTGCTGCTGGTGTGTGTGCTGCTGGTGTGTGTGCTGCTGGTGTGTGTGTGCTGCTGGTGGTGTGTGTGCTGCTGGTGTGTGTGTGCTGCTGGTGGTGTGTGTGTGCTGCTGGTGTGTGTGCTGCTGGTGTGTCTGCTGCTGGTGTGTGTGTGCTGCTGGTGTGTGTGTGCTGCTGGTGGTGTGTGTGCTGCTGGTGTGTGTGTGCTGCTGGTGTGTGTGCTGCTGGTGTGTGTGCTGCTGGTGTGTGTGCTGCTGGTGTGTGTGCTGCTGGTGTGTGTGCTGCTGGTGTGTGTGTGCTGCTGGTGTGTGTGTGCTGCTGGTGTGTGTGTGCTGCTGGTGTGTGTGTGCTGCTGGTGTGTGTGTGCTGCTGGTGTGTGTGTGCTGCTGGTGTGTGTGTGCTGCTGGTGTGTGTGTGCTGCTGGTGTGTGTGCTGCTGGTGTGTGTGTGCTGCTGGTGGTGTGTGTGCTGCTGGTGTGTGTGCTGCTGGTGTGTGTGCTGCTGGTGTGTGTGCTGCTGGTGTGTGTGCTGCTGGTGGTGTGTGCTGCTGGTGGTGTGTGTGCTGCTGGTGGTGTGTGTGCTGCTGGTGTGTGGTCTGCTGGTGTGTGGTCTGCTGGTGTGTGGTCTGCTGGTGTGTGGTCTGCTGGTGTGTGTGCTGCTGGTGTGTGTGCTGCTGGTGTGTGCTGCTGGTGTGTGTGCTGGTGTGTCACCGGTCGCAGCGCAGCTCTGACGGCCAGCTGATCCCGAAGGTTAGCATGTCTCTGCTACAGTCGGACTGCACTCGCTCACAGCGCTCTCGGCACGGGCGCAGCACATGCGTGTGATCCCGGCACTCGGGGACGAAGGCCTGGCACAGGAACAGATGCACGTCTGGAGAACAGCGCAGGCTGGCCAGCGGCATGAAGAGCTACAGAGAGAACAACAAGAGAGAGAAAAATGCATTAACAGTCGATGAGAATAAACTCACTGCAGTCTATGGAATTTTATTAATGCCGGTGTGTCCTCTGGGTTACTGAAGCAGAAATAAACTCTCCTGCACTTCTGTATATCACAAACATGACGCGTTCATATGTCCACAAACTACTGCGTCAGTATACTGATACTGCGGAAAAAAGATAATTCTGTCATCTTTTACTTTTCCAAATGTCGCTCCAAACCGATATGACTCTCTTTCTTTTCTGACACGAAAAAAGTTATTTTTTATTCATGATTTTGTCCATACAAGAAAAGTCAGTGAAAACAGAAATGGACCACACAGTTTTTCATATAATAAACAAAAAACAAATAGTGTTCCCCAGTACACAATCATACAGGTTTAGATCAACACGACTAAATGATGCCAGAGTCGAACACCTGCAGAAGACCTTCATCACCTTCATCTTCAGCGCAGCGCTGTCCTGGTCGTAGTGCTCCAGCACACACACACACACACACACACACACACACACACACACACACACACACCTTCATCTTCAGCACAGCGATGTCCTGGTCGTAGCGCTCCAGCACACACACACACCCCTTCATCTTCAGCACAGCGATGTCCTGGTCGTAGTGCTCCAGCACACACACACACACACACACACCTTCATCTTCAGCGCAGCGCTGTCCTGGTCGTAGTGCTCCAGCACACACACACACACACACACACACACCTTCATCTTCAGCACAGCGATGTCCTGGTCGTAGTGCTCCAGCACACACACACACCCCTTCATCTTCAGCACAGCGATGTCCTGGTCGTAGTGCTCCAGCACACACACACACACACACACACCTTCATCTTCAGCGCAGCGATGTCCTGGTCGTAGTGCTCCAGCACACACACACACACCTTCATCTTCAGCACAGCGATGTCCTGGTCGTAGTGCTCCAGCACACACACACACACACACACACACACCTTCATCTTCATCTTCAGCGCAGCGATGTCCTGGTCGTAGTGCTCCAGCACACACACACACACACACACACACACACACACACACCTTCATCTTCAACACAGCGATGTCCTGGTCGTAGTGCTCCAGCACACACACACACACACACACACACCTTCATCTTCAGCACAGCTTTGTCCTGGTCGTAGTGCTCCAGCACACACACACACACACACACACACACCTTCATCTTCAGCGCAGCGCTGTCCTGGTCGTAGTGCTCCAGCGCACACACACACACACACACACACACACACACACCTTCATCTTCAGCACAGCGATGTCCTGGTCGTAGTGCTCCAGCACACACACACACACACCTTCATCTTCATCTTCAGCGCAGCGATGTCCTGGTCGTAGTGCTCCAGCACACACACACACACACACACACACACCTTCATCTTCAACACAGCGATGTCCTGGTCGTAGTGCTCCAGCACACACACACACACACACACACACCTTCATCTTCAACACAGCGATGTCCTGGTCGTAGTGCTCCAGCACACACACACACACACACACACACACACACACACCTTCATCTTCAGCGCAGCGATGTCCTGGTCGTAGTGCTCCAGCATGTTGGGGAAGAAGGTGGTGTTGTAGGGCATGTGGACACACCACTGCACTCGCACTGGCTCACAGGTGAAGAGTGTGTGGCTCGCGCTCGAGTCCAGCGTCAGGACACACACACACAACCACAGAGGGACCCGCATCATTCAGGAGGACCTAGGGAAATCTGCAACACACACATCTACATCAGCGCAATATGAGCACAGTCACATCGAGCCAATCGGCTGCGAAACATTTTAATAACATAACCAGTATAAGTGTGTGTGTGTGTGTGTGTGTGTGTGTGTGTGTGTGTGTGTGTGTGTTCTCACTGTGGCTGGATTAATACAAGCGTATTTAAATGGAAGAGTCTGTACTTGGACTGTCAGGAACAAAGTCTGAATCTTTCTAGTTATAATCATGCATTTTTAGGAAAATTTTATTCATATTGTACTTGATAATTAACAGAAACAAACACACGAGTTGAGTGGTTTGGACCCGTACCGTAAGAACATCTCTGGCTAACTTAAACTTCTGCACAATAACCATAATCATCAGAGGAAACATTCAAGACACTCAGCTTAAAGTCTATAGTGTGTCTTGTACATGAAAATCATACTACTGAAGGATCTCAAAACAAGTGAGAATTTATGTCAGGGTCGCATATAATAAATTCGCCATAATGAAGTAGCAGAATATGGAGATTATGTTAGATGATGCTTCATGTGGTCATGTATGTTTATAATAATCATATGAAACTGCACGATTTATGATTGATTTACTCTATTGAAAAGTATTGATTAATGGTAGGAGAGATCAATTATCATTAGTGATTAATCTCGACGATTTCAGAGAGGATATCGTCTGTGTATAGAAGCATAATTAGCCTATCAGCAAATATTTAAAATTAGACATGATGCAGACTTTGACCAACATTGATTCACATACTGAATTACTTATTGGTCTTTCTTATCTATAATCATCTTAGAGAGTTTGTATTCAACATTCATTCGTATTTTTTACTTCTCTTCCTGTTTTAATAATGGTTGTCTGGTCTAAACGCGTTTCAGTTCAAACACACAACTTCAGTAAAACAACTGAGCACATCAAATATCGCACAAAGTTTCACAAATGATATCTATATATTTTTGATTATGTCTTACTTCAAGTACAAAATCATCTACGTCATTCTCCACCGGTGAAAGTCTTTAACTTGTCCAGAAGAGAAACAATAGGTTTGCAGGAGTTTGTGACTTCCGAGAAAAACTAAACTCACGTGTGCGCATGCGCAGAGCGCATGTCAAAGGGACTGTCTGCAAATCCCGCTCACAGTCCAAAAATATAAACGTCCAATCATTAATTCAAATGAACGGTATTTACCTACAAAGAATGCCTAGTGAGTAGACTGACTTACTACAGGTGAGGGTTAGCTTTATTCACGTGTAGTACAGGCGCGGAGTTTGCGGGGGGGGGGGCAGGGGGAGCATTGCCCCCCCGGTGGCTGAAACTGGTAGTCTAATCGCATTTTTTCAACAAAAAAAATGTTGCATTGTTTAAAAAATATATATATATATTATAAATATTTTAAATAACACAAAACAACTAAATGGTGGTAGGTAATACATCTGATTTTATATACTGCTTTAGTAAAAAAAAATAATAATTCTGTGTCAGTCGCCTGCATGAAGTTGACGATGCTGATCGTGATCTTCGCAGTAGTGAACGCGCCAGAGAGGAATGCACATTTCATACAGATTACATAAACAGAGAGCTTATTGTTTTCTTTCGTTTTTAAATGTTCTTTTTAGAAGTAGACATTTTAGATATATTTCTCAGGCAGGGGCGGCGCCAGATCATTTTTAACGCAGGTGCTGGGGGGGTGCTAGATGACAGGGGAAGCTGCGCAATTATATACAGTGTATATATATATATATATATATATATATATATATATATAGCCTATATCATAAATGATCAAAACTTGTCCACTCAATATTTCCCAGATAGCACAAGCCTATTTGATGTGATTTTTACATCAGGAAGACGTATTTTTAAGAGTGTTTGCTCATCTGCAATACATCTATAGGACGTCTCCGTCAGATGTCAAATAGACGTTTAGAAGATGTCTTTAAGATGTAATGATTTAGAATGCATGTTAAACTGACATCTTCTAAACGTCTATTTGACATCTGACGGAGACGTCCTATAGACGTATTGCAGATGAGCAAACACTCTTAAAAATACGTCTTCCAGATGTAAAAATCACATCAAATAGGCTTGTGCTATCTGGGTTAATATTCAATTATTTCATTAATCACAATTAAAATTTTGATTTTATTAAATTGATCAAGCACAACATTCAGCATTAAATAAAATATTCTAAAAGGTTTTCGCATATTTACATTCTAGCCTATGCCATCAAACAGCACCCAGACCGGGGAATCAGTATTCACCAAATTGGTGACAATGATCACTTAACAGTCTCAAACCAGGACAATGCGACGGTCGTTTTTTATTGTCTTAAATTATTTTATTATATATTAATTAAAATACTACTAAGAAAGCATTATTTATAATTAAAATAAGCATTTATTAATAAACTGTTTTCTGTGCATTGTCGGCTGGCTGCAAAGATGAAGTTGACGATTGCCATCTCTGTAGTGAATAACGCGCTATATGGAGAGAAATGTAGGCCTATATAATGGATTACATAATCAGATAGATAGTAGCCTATTTCTTTTCGTTTTGAATTGTTTCGTTTATATTTTTCATGTCATGTGAGGCATACACTGAGTTTCGGAGTTTTCGAAATTTATGATGAGATGCTCCAGTTCACGTGCAATGCAACAAGTGACGCGCCGGCGCCGCATGTCATGATTATATTGTCTGCTATATTTGCCTCTTATTAATTAAATCCAGGCAATTGGTTGATGGAAAATTTATTAAAATTAAGATACAATTTATACAAAACGAAAATCACTTTAAAGAAAGGCTTTCAAATCAAAACTTAATGAAGTGGTCAAAATCATGTCTGACCATGTCTCCAGATATATTAGGCACACTATCTTACTCATGCTGTTCACTTTTCATAATCAACATAGATGGAAAAAAATAACATTATAATATGTTAACAAATATTAAACTAAATGCGCTTATTTAATGCGCTACAACACGGTCTTTGAGGCAAGTAGGCTGAGTTTTGGTTAATTTGGTTAATTTATGAGACGCTCCAGCCGGCGCCTCCGTTTCGTGATAGCCTATAGGCTATCTGCTATATTTACTTCTTATTTATTAAATCCAGGCAATTGGTTGATGAAACATTTATTAAAATTAAGATACAATTAAAACAAAACGAAATTAACTTTAAAGAAAGGCTTTGTGCTTTCTGTTTGAGGTCTCTTGTGAAAGTTTTAAAGCATCTTTTAGTGCCGTATTCAGAGCGCTCAAGTCCGTAACGGATTCCCCAATTTTAAAGAATTTATCCTCAACTAGTTTTGTGGTGTAGTAGGCCTACGTATATTGTATAATGTTATATGTGTAATGTATAATGTTAACTTCAAATAATAGTAATTTAAGGGCGAGGCTTATTCCAACGTAAAACGCGGTATAATTGTATATAGTTTTAATCAAATAAGGTTGGATTATTTAGGCTATATGTTGAGCTGCCTGTTCATGAAGCTGAAAGTGCACGTAATAAAATAATATACAATTGATGCAAATCAACAGGAATCCTTGCCTTTTCTGCTCTATGTTTATGTTTTATGTGGGTAGGGCCCCATATTAGTTATTGAAACGGGCCCCCAGATGCTTAAGGCCGTCACTGCAGGTCCCAGCTGCTACAATGATTTTTTTTTTTTTTTTTTTGCCCCCCCTGGCTCAAATGTCAAACTCCGCCTATGGTGTAGTAAGTCCTACTACAAGCTTTGAAACATGATAAAAACCATTTAGATGAATTACAGCATCTTTTATGAAAAGTATTATGTACTGTATCTTTACATGAAGGGAAATTTTGTAAAAAGACCAAAAAAAATTACCTGTAGTAAGTCAGTCTTACCAATAGGAACTTCCTACAAGCTTTGGAATTTGAATTAGGTAAAATGATACGTTTTAACGCAGTTGGGGAAATTGGCAGACGTTCCCTTGGGCTTCAAACTAAACTATTCTCTGGCTATACGGCTATAATGCATATTGGTGGCAATTGTTCTAAAATCAATTTAGGGTTAGGGTGCCTTTGGGAGACCCAGCTCAAGTCAGAACACAACACAGAAACGACACATAGTGGTTCCTGAAGGATAGAGTGTGTTTCTGTGTAGAGTTAGTTAGGGTGGATCATTTCTACGGTCTTTACTAACTCTATCTTCAGTAAACTCTGGTCACAGGACTGGGTGTAACTGTAATTACACTCACTACTGGTCATAATTTTGTGATCACTGTTTGTAAAAAATTATTTGCAAATTAATTTTTTCCAGTGCTGTTCCTCAAACTTAAAACAGAGAGTCCTTATTGTTGTGGTTTCCAGACATTATCAAGTAAGAAATGTTTCTTGAGCTCCATAACTCTCATGAACTCCATAAAATCTCTGATATGAATGTCCACCTTACGTGAATTAGTGTAAAGACTTGTTATTTTTAACCCAACCACAAGATGGGATCAGAGCTATGAACATTGAGCAACTAAATGATGTTTTATTTAACAAGGTTCGGGAGGAGCACGCGCCGATAATTAACACGGGTGGAGAGCACTCAGCAATCAACGATGAGAGCTATATATATACCCCGCGGTCTCACCTCGTTGCATTGGCAGGTTTGCAGCATCCCTCCATCACCCCTTTCTCCTCACTTTTTGCCATAAGCATTTACACACCGGGGGAGTATTATGGGCCGAATTCCGAGCTCGAAGCCCTTCCACCGGACAGAACGCCAAATACGCATTAAACTTTCTCCCTCTAATTATATGTAAGTGTGAACTAAGCAACTTTAAATCAGAGAACCAGTTCAGTAAATATCTGTTCTTTATACTTACAGTCTTAGTCCAAAAACGAATAAAATAAAAACCTTTAGTCAAATTTGAGTTCTCATGTTATATTTCTGTTATATTTCTTACTTTGTACTTTAATTCAGTTTCAAAGAACATCCTGTTGTTTATGAATGCAGTCTAACCCAGGTATAGTGTTTTCCCATGTTACTTTCACTGTAAATGTATTTTTCTCTTTATTGTATGAGTCCATAATAGTAAACTAATGTTTTGACTTTTTGTGTCCGTGGTATTAACTTTTGCATCAAAACTGTTTATTACATATTTCTTATGCTGGTTTTGCCTTATCTTTTATTTAGAAGCCAAATCACAGAAAGACTAATTTATGGATTTGTTTCGTAAATAATATGTTTACTATGGCAATACACAGGTGTGTGTGTGTGTGTGTGTGTGTGTGGGTTGGTTTATGTGATTTATGAGGACACAAATTTGTATAAGGGCATGTGTATTACACTGGTATTACAACTTATGGGTGGTTTATGAGGACACTTCAAAAGTCCTCATAAATCAAATGGCATAAAAAACAATGTTTTATTAAATGTTTTAAAATGCAGCATGTCTCCTGTGATGGGTAGGTTTAGGGACAGGGGCAGTGTAAGGGGATAGAATATATAGTTTGTACAGTATAAAAACCATTACGCCTATGGAGAGTCCTCATAATGCTGTTGCACCTGTGTGTGTGTGTGTGTGTGTGTGTGTGTGTGTGTGTGTGATGCCTGTTGCTGATGATCTCGGATCATCCATTCTTGAAATTAGACATGTTTTATATTCATATTGTGCTTTCATGTTATTTGAATGACTTTCGATTTTATAGTCCTGGTAAATCTGATTCTGTTTGTGAGATATTGAGACCTTTTCTCGAGGGCATGAAATTCATGAGATCATTTTTGGAGCAAAAAAAAATTCCCAATGATTTCGAAACTGTCTATGGAAACAGTAGGCTCTAGCATAACTTTCACCTTTGTTTTCTCTCTGTATGTTTGCTAGGAGTTTTCCACATGACTGTGATCAACGAGAGCGTGCATTGGTCTTTGTGCGCGTAACTGTGGATACACACATCCACCAATGAGCACGAGCACTGAGCGGGTTAGCAGTCTCAGTGAGTGTCTCAGATCTTCCTGAAGCAGAATCGCTCGCGTGAGGTCCGCGCGCGTCATGGCGGGAGCGCAGCCGGGGGTTCACGCGCTTCAGCTCAAACGCGTGTCCGTGCCCGAGAGGCTCAGGACGGGGGACAAGTTCATGAAGTGGGACGAGGTAAGTAACATTCATGGCAGATTCTGATTATCGGTGTGGAGCAGTGTTAGCGCGAGCTGTCAGGGTCAGGCAAAAGTCACAATTGCACAAATGCTGGGTTTCTGTAGAATTGCTTTTGTGTGTCTTAAATTAGATTTTTTTTTGGAAAACCTATTAAAAAGCTAGTTCACCCCAAAATGAACCTTCGGTCATCGTTTACTCTCTCATGTTGTTCCAAACCCGTGTGAATGTTTGCCTGGGAACATCATAATCCCAGTGTAAAACAGATATGTTTGGATCGACATGACGGAGAGGAAATTATGACAGATTTTACATTTAGAGTGATTCTCTCTATTTAAATGCAGATATGTTGTGTAAGGATTTTTTGGATAAGTAATGACTTTTTTTGGATAATATATTTTAATCAAAGGTATTCTTCAGTGTCAGTATACACTATTGCACCATACCGTTGTCATATTTGCATAGTTGCAAATATTACAGCTTTAATGTATTGTTAGTTTGTTAGTTTTGTTTATTTTACATCATGTTTAGGCAAATGACCTTTATTAATAACCGTAATCATCATAACAGATGGCAGCATATGCACCTTGCAAGTGAACACAGAAATGTTATGATTCTCTTCAATGTAATGTTTCCTCATTCCCATATTTCCCCCGAACCCTTTCCGATACTCCTCTCCTGCCATAAATGGTCAAAGGTGCCTGTGAAAGTCCTCTAGCCCAAGTGATTCGATTTGGAAAACAAAATGCTGACATAGAGCTTCATGGAGGGACAACTAAACAACAGAGAAAACTTTAGATTTACCTGAAGATGAGAAACTCTCATCCATGGATGAATTTGACATTAATTGTAGCTAAGTTCTTTGTATTATTGATTTTCCAAAACGAATGCACGTAAATCATGGGAGAACTATATTGTTTTAATACCAAGCCTGATTTAATCTGTGATGAGAGATGACAGTGTGTCTGCTTCTGAGGAGACGTTATGTGGAATAGAAGTGGGATTTCTCTTTTTCCCATCAGAAACCACTGGGAACTACACCTGCTGGTTTACGGAACATCTCTAGCGATTTGTCTAGTCATTTAACCAATCCACCAACTAGTCGAGTTTGTACATCTTTCAGTAAGAAGAATCAATGTTCTCATGAAATGTTGTATTTTTAGCACTTCTCTTATCATTGCCTCACTTTGTTGTATTCCTCATTGGTAAGTCGTTTTGGATAAAAGCGTCTGCTAAATAATTAAATGTAAATGTCATGTTTGGAAGTGACAACTATATACAATTTAAAAAAAGAACTGAAATATGAGAAATGCTCTGGGAGCTCATAATAATGCCGGGATGGATGTGATGCTCTGGCTCCAGGGTTTTCCCAGTGTGTTTCCTGACGTGTGCATGAGGAGCAGAGATGCATTTGATGGTCTGGCACCAGGGTTTTCCCAGATTTCCCAGTGTGTTTCCTGATGTGTGCATGAAGAGCAGAGATGCATGTGATGCTCTGGCTCCAGGATTTTCCCAGTTTTCCCAGTGTGTTTCCTGACATGTGCATGAGGAGCAGGAATGCATGTGATGGTCTGGCACCAGGGTTTTCCCAGTTTTCCCAGTGTGTTTCCTGACGTGTGCATGAGGAGCAGGAATGCATGTGATGCTCTGGCTCCAGGATTTTCCCAGTTTTCCCAGTGTGTTTCCTGACGTGTGCATGAGGAGCAGGAATGCATGTGATGGTCTGGCACCAGGGTTTTCCCAGTGTGTTTCCTGACGTGTGCATGAGGAGCAGAGAGGCATGTGATGGTCTGGCACCAGGGTTTTCCCAGTTTTCCCAGTGTGTTTACTGACGTGTGCATGAGGAGCAGAGATGCATGTAATGGTCTGGATCCAGGGTTTTCCCAGTGTGTTTCCTGACGTGTGCATGAGGAGCAGAGATGCATGTAATGGTCTGGATCCAGGGTTTTCCCAGTGTGTTTCCTGACGTGTGCATGAGGAGCAGAGATGCATGTAATGGTCTGGATCCAGGGTTTTCCCAGTGTGTTTCCTGACGTGTGCATGAGGAGCAGAGATGCATGTAATGGTCTGGATCCAGGGTTTTCCCAGTGTGTTTCCTGACGTGTGCATGAGGAGCAGAGATGCATGTAATGGTCTGGCACCAGGGTTTTCCCAGTGTGTTTCCTGATGTGTGCATGAAGAGCAGGAATGGATGTGATGGTCTGGCACCAGGGTTTTCCCAGTTTTCCCAGTGTGTTTCTTGACGTGTGTGTGAGGAGCAGAGATGCATGTGATGGTCTGGCTCCAGAGTTTTCCCAGTTTTCCCAGTGTGTTTCCTGATGTGTGCATGAGGAGCAGAGATGCATGTGATGGTCTGGCACCAGGGTTTTCTCAGTTTTCCCATTGTGTTTCCTGACGTGTGCATGAGGAGCAGAGATGCATGTGATGGTCTGGCACCAGGGTTTTCCCAGTGTGTTTCCTGACGTGTGCATGAGGAGCAGGAATGCATGTGATGGTCTGGCACCAGGGTTTTCCCAGTTTTCCCAGTGTGTTTCCTGACGTGTGCATGAGGAACAGAGATGCATGTGATGGTCTGGCACCAGGGTTTTCCCAGTGTGTTTCCTGATGTGTGCATGAGGAGCAGAGATGCATGTTATGCTCTGGCTCCAGGATTTTCCCAGTTTTCCCAGTGTGTTTCCTGATGTGTGCATGAGGAGCAGAGATGCATGTGATGCTCTGGCTCCAGGATTTTCCCAGTTTTCCCAGTGTGTTTCCTGATGTGTGCATGAGGAGCAGAGATGCATGTTATGCTCTGGCTCCAGGATTTTCCCAGTTTTCCCAGTGTGTTTCCTGATGTGTGCATGAGGAACAGAGATGCATGTGATGCTCTGGCTCCAGGATGTTCCCGTTTGCGTTTGATTAGAGCTTCCCCCATTCATGTTTTTGTCCTGCACTACTACTTCTTTTGGTCCTTTCATTCTTTCAACTTTATTCATTCTGTTTCACTTTTATCTTCTGTGAGTCGGGATTGTTTTTCCTTCTCGCTGGTAAAAATGAACAGTAAAGAGGCTTGTCCGTAAAAAGCTTTTGAAGATTTTGAGTTTTTATGCAAACGCTGGTTGAACGCTTCAGTTCGGTTGTTTACAGTTGCTGAGCAACTTTACTTATTTTTTAATGTAGAGTTGGGATACATTTACACTTAGCCGGCTATTTTCATAAACGGAAAACTCTGCGTTTTCAAAAATAACATCCTGTCAGTTTTCAGAAAAGTGTTCGTTTACACAAACCCATGTATATATCCCGGCAAGAGTATAGCCAAACCTGTAGGTGGCAGTGTAACGAGAACCACAAGCCCACGTTGGCCAATCAGAATCCTGAAAATAGCAACAACAGCTCCTCGACATAATAGAGCAGCTGTATCTGCAAATGCAAACAGACGAAAAGGGTTTGCGCCAACATAAATGCGACTGCTACTCTGAATGCATCCATGATCACCATAGCCAAATGAAAATCTATACATTGGTCGCACGTTTTACTCAGGTGCAAGTTCTGTCGCGTACTGTGACATTGGCTCCCTAAAACTCAGTTTTTCATCAGTTTACATGCAAACGTGCAAACAAAGTTTTCCAAAATCTCCACTCTGGCCGGAGTTTTTAGAAAGAATCGTTTTCAGAGGCGAATTCCCCATTTGCATGTTAACGAAGGGCACAAACGAAGGGAAATGTCTCAGTTTTTCTAAATAACCATGTACGTGTAAACGGGGCCTTGATCTGATGTGCGTCACGTTAATCTGCTGTCTTGTCCAATCAGAGTCTGAACTCTGTTTTCTAATATTAGTTTGGCTGTTTTTACATTTGAACTCAAGTGTTTCAGAATGTGAATCTGTTTTTAAACTGATGTTATTCTGATTCTGATATGAATATTTGATCTTTTGTCCTCCAAGTCCATCAAGATTTAAAAAGAAGAAAATAATCAGAATAATAGAAGTTTTTTTTTCTTTTAATGAATAATCTAAATTTAGACTTGGCACAATTTAAATATATTGTATTCAATTGGCAACAAAATAACTGTTATATAATAATATACAATATAATCTGCCCAAAACAGTCTTTTTTGGGGTGCTGGGGACACTAAGGATCACATCACTGGCTCACTTGGCATTTAACACACTTTTATCGTCATTATTAAACTGTCTTGTCAGATGTCTGACTGCATGCATGTTGCCATTGTGCTGAAAATGGTTAGGGTTAGGGACAAGTTTTTTGTAAGGGCAGCTACTACTATGCACTACTATGCACTCTTGAGTCCATGACAAATTTCCCCTAGGGGACAATAAAGTATATTATATTCTATTCTATTTCTAACAGGTAGTCGGCTCTCGGCTGTGGTTTCTGTTTGTCTTACAGTGGCAGAATCTGAATCTAAAAGCGTCCCAGTAATAAATCAGGTAGAAACAGGAACCTGTCAGACGAGTTGTTGACTGTATACATGATCGGACACACTCGTAAAAGCTGTGGTGTGTATCTCTTCTCAGAGCACACTGGTCACAGATGTTGTGTTGTGGACTGAAGCATTGATGTGTGTCGAATGTCTGCATGCGTAATTGGCCCCTGCTGAAGTTTAGGGACTATAAAACGCCACTGCGTTCCTCCACAAAAGCGTGCTGGTCTTTTTATAGAGCTCCAGTAATATTTGCAGTTGCTATGTGAAGTCTGGAGGGTTAAATGAAACACGAGCTGCTCTTGTCTCTCTGCGTCTGACGGCTCACACTCAACTCTCAGTTTCATTCACAACGAAGTTTGTGTTGCAGGAACTACAGTGCTCTATTTACTCTTGTTCTGTTTTTCTCTTTAATATCTCAATTTCAACACAACACAACATACTTATAATTCTCATCTACCCATGTTTCTCTTGAACCTATTGATTATGTTGACGGTAATAAAAAACCCAGTGTGCAGTGGTGACCCTGAAGACCCTGATGTGTTTTTCTGGTGTTTTGACGTGATTGTCTGGTGTTTTGATGTGATTATCTGGTATTTTGATGGGATTGTCTGGTGTTTTGATGTGATTATCTGGTATTTTGATGGGATTGTCTGGTGTTTTGATGTGATTGTCTGGTGTTTTGATGTGATTGTCTGGTGTTTTGATGTGATTGTGATTGTTTGGTGTTTTGATGTGTTTTTCTGGTGTTTTGATGTGATTGTCTGAGATTGTCTGGTGTTTTGATGTGATTATCTGGTGTTTTGATGTGATTGTCTGGTGTTTTGATGTGATTATCTGGTGTTTTGATGTGATTGTTTGGTGTTTTGATATGATTATCTGGTGTTTTGATGTGATTATCTGGTGTTTTGATGTTATTGTTTGGTATTTTGATGTGATTGTCTGGTGTTTTGATATGATTATCTGGTGTTTTGATGTGATTGTCTGAGATTATCTGGTGTTTTGATGTGATTGGTGTTTTGATGTGATTGTCTGGTGTTTTGATGTGATTGTCTGAGATTGTCTGATGTTTTGATGTGATTATCTGGTGTTTTGATGTGATTGTCTGGTGTTTTGATGGGATTATCTGGTGTTTTGATGGGATTGTCTGGTGTTTTGATGTGATTATTTGGTGTTTTGATGTGATTATCTGGTGTTTTGATGGGATTATCTGGTGTTTTGTTGGGATTGTCTGGTGTTTTGATGGGATTGTCTGGTGTTTTGATGGGATTGTCTGGTGTTTTGATGGGATTATCGGGTGTTTTGATGGGATTGTCTGGTGTTTTGATGGGATTGTCTGGTGTTTTGATGGGATTGTCTGGTGTTTTGATGGGATTGTCTGGTGTTTTGATGTGATTGTCTGGTGTTTTGATGTGATTATCTGGTGTATTGATGTGATTATCTGGTGTATTGATGGTATTGTCTGATTTTCTGGTGTTTTGATGCGATTGTCTGTGATTGTCTGGTGTTTTGATGTGATTGTCTGGTGTTTTGATGGGATTGTCAGATTTTCTGGTGTTTTGATGTGATTATCTGGTGTATTGATGTGATTATCTGGTGTATTGATGGTATTGTCTGATTTTCTGGTGTTTTGATGCGATTGTCTGTGATTGTCTGGTGTTTTGATGTGATTGTCTGGTGTTTTGATGGGATTGTCAGATTTTCTGGTGTTTTGATGTGATTATCTGTGATTGTCTGGTGTTTTGATGTGATTGTCTGGTGTTTTGATGTGATTGTCTGGTGTTTTGATGTGAATGTCTGGTGTTTTGTAGGACTGCACCACAGTTACACCGGTGACGCTGCGGGTCGACCCTCAGGGCTTCTACCTTTACTGGACCGATCAGAATAAGGTAATTGCTTTTTTTCAAATTCTGATTTGAAGCAAACTGTGTCCTGCATTATAGATAGTCAATAATAGCAAGTGTTTCTTACAGAGTGGTTTGCTTTTAATTAATGCATGTCAGCTTCTTCTCAAACCATAAAGGCCTTTTTAGTGTTTTGCAGTGCTTTGTGAAAAAAATATTGCAGACGATTTCTGAAAGTTTAGATGAATGCAATTATTGACAATCTTTGTTAATGAGGAGAATTGGATTGTTTCTGCCTTCTGATTAATGGAATAATTTGAGTATGAGTATTTGTCTTTGAGAACAGAAGGTTGTTGATCCACTGCAAACTTCTTATAAAAAATATCTTTGCAGTGCACTTCTCAGGAAAGCATTGAGGTTTCAGGAAGAGCTCATTCTTACAATTACAACTGCAGAGTAAAAATGACAAAGATCATTTACTACTCAATTTTAAAGCGGCAGTCCGTAACTTTTGTCCCTCTGACGGTTAATAAACAGAACTGGATTAATCTTGCGGAAGAACACTTTAGCCGGATCTACTTCTCTGTGTTTCTGTCTATGACGCGTCATGCAGATTCTGTGTTCCTCCACAGCGGTGCGACCCGACCGGTCTAAAGTAGTCCCAATATAAACACTTATTATAGGTGTACCGTAGTGACTCAGGATAAGACAAAAACACAGTGTGGAAAATTTATTCATGATGTTCTCGCTTATTATATACAATTTGCAAATGTTGAACACAAAAAAGTAGCTTTAATAATATGCATTACAAAAATGGTTTTGTAAATATGCAGTATTTCATACAGTGCTCAAAAAATTAAGGGAACATTTAAATCTTTACTTATATACATAGCTCAATTCGTTGAGAACATGATCTCACAAGCATCTGGGCATCAGTGACTGCGGTGCTGTTTGGTGGCTTCAGAAGCTCAGGTTCATAATGTCCAGGGGTTCTCCACTGTATTTAGGTCTGAGGAACGTGAGGGCCAATTATTAGCATCAATGCCTTCATCATTCAGAAAGTCTGTACACACTGTGGCCAGATGAGATTAGGAGGAGCCCAGGGCCACTGCACCAGTGTGAGCTCTTACAGTGGCTCTCAGGGTTTCATTCCGGTCTTTAACAGCAGTACGGGAACCATTGGCCAGCATGTGAAGGTCTGTGTGACCCTCCAATATTCCCCAGGACATCACTGTCTCACCACCAAACCGATAAGCTGGATGTTGCAGTCAGCATAACGTTCCCCATGGCATCTCCAGACTCTTTCATGCCAGCCTCATGAAGTGTGTTTCTGACTGTGTTGATGCACACCAGGGGTCTCATCAGGGGTCTCTCATCTCAACTGTGCGTAGGATCCTTACTAAAAGTGTACGTGCGCCCGAAAGCCAAAAATGGCGTATGCAAAAAAATATTGAGAATTATAAAACCGTGCGTATGCCACAACCTACTCAGAATTCACTTTATAAATCCCAGCGGAAGATGCATGTGCACACATCCGTCTCCTCCCGAAACAGCCATATATGAGCTTACAACGCCTAGTTTTACTATGCATATCCTCATTTGCATATCATTTGCATATGATTATTCATCAATGTGGTAACATGTTTAACGATACAAGACATTAGAAAAATATTAAATACGGATGTGCCGTCACATTACATTTATAAAAATCATTTAGTAGCCTATCCTTGCCTTGTTTTTGGATAAATAACAAGGCAATCAATAAATAAATCCTCCTCCTGTTCCTCCTCCTGCTCCTCCTCTTCCTCCTGCTCCTCCTCCTGTTCCTCCTCCTGTTCCTCCTCTTCCTCCTCCTCCTCCTGTTCCTCCTCCTGCTCCTCCTCTTCCTCCTGCTCCTCCTCTTCCCCCTGCTCCTCCTGTTCCTCCTCCTGCTCCTCCTCTTCCTCCTCCTCCTCCTGTTCCTCCTCCTGCTCCTCCTGTTCCTCCTCCTGCTCCTCCTCTTCCTCCTGCTCCTCCTGTTCCTCCTCCTGCTCCTCCTCTTCCTCCTCCTGCTCCTCCTCTTCCTCCTGCTCCTCCTGTTCCTCCTCCTGCTCCTCCTCTTCCTCCTGCTCCTCCTGTTCCTCCTCCTGTTCCTCCTCCTGCTTCTCCTCCTGCTCCTTCTCCTGCTCCTTCTGTTCCTCATCCTGCTCCTCCTCTTCCTCCTGCTCCTCCTATTCCTCCTCCTGCTCCTCCTCTTCCTCCTGCTCCTCCTGCTTCTGCTCCTCCTCTTCCTCCTGCTCCTCCTCTTGCTCCTCCTGCTCCTCCTGTTCTTTCTCCTGCTCCTCCTCTTCCTCCTGCTCCTCCTCTGGCTCCTCCTGCTCCTCCTGTTCCTCCTCCTGCTCCTCCTCCTGCTCCTCCTCCTGCTCCTCCTCTTCCGCCTGCTCCTCCTGCTCCTCCTCTTCCTCCTGTTCCTCCTCCTCCTCCTCCTCCTGCTCCTCCTCCTGCTCCTCCTCCTGCTCCTCCTCTTCCTCCTCCTGCTCCTCCTCTTCCTCCTGCTCCTCCTGCTCCTACCTGCAAACCCATTTCCTGTTTAAGGGTTGTGTTGCTTTAGCCTACAGTCAGCTCCTGTAAGTGTATGAAACTCTCTGGAAAGTGTAAGCTGTTCGGATATTAAGAGTCGTATAGTGTATTCAGCCTTTACTTTATGCAGTGTATACACACACACACACAGTTAGTTCAGGAGTGCCGATATAACAATCCAGCACCTCTGGGACGCTTCAGTGTTTTCATCACTCTACTTCTCTGTGTTTGTTCCAGACAATTTTTTCTTGTTTCTTTCGAATGATGTTCTCTTGTGAATCGTCAAGTATATTTATATAGTGCTTTTCACAATACAGATTGCATCAAAGCAGCTTCACGGTATTAATCAGAACAACATAACAATGTTCGTTTCTTAATGGAAAAAGCATCCACGTTTGGTAGGGCTGATCAATGGTATTAATGATCGGTTAATTAATTTGAATATCCCCAACTGAGCAAGCCAAAGGCAACAGTGGCAAGGAACCGAAAAACTCCATCAAGTGACCTAATGGTGTCCTAAAACTCCATCAGGTGACCTAATGGTGTCCTAAAACTCCATCAAGTGACCCAATGGTGTCCTAAAACTCCATCAAGTGACCCAATGGTGTCCTAAAACTCCATCAGGTGACCGAATGGTGTCCTTAAACTCCATCAAGTGACCCAATGGTGTCCTAAAACTCCATCAAGTGACCCATTGGTGTCCTAAAACTCCATCAAGTGACCTAATGGTGTCCTAAAACTCCATCAAGTGACCCAGTGGTGTCCTAAAACTCCATCAAGTGACCTAATGGTGTCCTAAAACTCCATCAAGTGACCTAATGGTGTCCTAAAACTCCAAGTGACCTAATGGTGTCCTAAAACTCCATCAAGTGACCCAATGGTGTCCTAAAACTCCATCAGGTGACCCAATGGAGAAAAAAAAACCTTGGGAGAACCCAGGCTCAATCGTGACCAGTAACATCAAATACATGCATTGAGAAATAAAGAAGGGTATATTTTTAAATCATATTGATGTTTGTAAAGATGTTCAAGTCATGCTTATAGTGCTTTTTCTGTCTGATTCTCAGCAGAGCACTGCTCTTCTTCCATTGAACACAGTTCAGAAAACTACCTCAGATCAGGTTACAGGGACTCACTGAGACAGAAAACTTAAACCCTGGAGGTGATTTGCTAATGGAGAGATGCTTTGTTTACAGCTCTGGCTCTCACTGTCATGTGATCTCTCGATCTAGTGTGTCCATCATACAATTATCTGACATGTCATCATGTGTGCAGTCGCTCAGTACTTTCAGAGTATTCAGTTGTTAACTGAACTCATCTTCGATGTCGATGGAGTATCTCAGATCATCTGTGCTCCTGAAAAAGATGATTTCTTATGACTAGACCTGTACGAAACTATTGAAGTCCACTAGTGAGTGTTTGTTTGTTTATGTATTTGAGCTGAATTGGAAGATCCAACCAATCGGAGAGCTTTCAGTGTGTTGATGACATGGATGACGACAGTCAAGAAGTTGCATCTCCTGTGACGATACATTCCAGAACAGCCGTGGTCAGACTCAGAACATACGTCAATGATCTTGCTCACTTTCTGAACCTGTGAACTCTGACCCCTGGAAATTACAGCAGTTTAGTGTGTTTAAGTATCAGATGGACAGTAAAAAAGTTTTTTTGTTTTTCAGTCTTTTGTTTTGATGGACAATTTTTTTGATGGACAGTTTTTTTTTTTCATGAATGGTTTATTAGTGTAGTTTGTTGTGTATGCGTAGAACACAGCATGTGTGTCCTTCTGTGGAGTGTGGAGTTCGATCCTCAGGAACTGGTTCTGCTCCAGTGTGTCTCTGGGATCAGATTAGAGTCCCACCACACTGACGACAGAGGAGTCTGTGCTGTCCCACAATGCAGCGCTCTCTCTCTCTCTCTCTCTCTCACTCACACACACACACACACACACACACACACACGTTCGAGTGCTGGTATGTAAACAGCAGAGGCTGTTTTCACTAAATGTCTCTGGATGCTAGTGTGTATCTGGATAAACGCGTATGCTAGAGCAGGGGTTCCCAAACTTTTCCATGACAAGGCCCCCCAAATACCATTAGGTTCTGGCCAAGGCCCCCCTTTGCAGGATGGGTTATTAAACCCATCGACAATACTACGGGAAATGTAGAAATAAATAAATAAAACCTCTAGGTGAACATCAGATTATGTGATGGTGTTTGATACCAGCCTATCAGAAAGATTATAGAGATGAACCATTAAAATTTTTCATTGAGTTTGACCTGCCGATACAGATTTTAGCCGATTCTGATTTCATTTTTTCTAACCACTTTACAGCACACACAAATATTTATTTTCTATTTTTATATAGGCCTATATATAAAACACCATATAGTTTTACCCAAACTGAATAATTAAGACAAGTATAAATGGGTAAATTTTCTATAAATATGTTTGTCTTCATTTTCTTTTCTGACATAGCCTACTCCAGTTCTTGTTAAAACACACTAGACATGCAAATTATGTGAATTTTAGGCACTTTTGGTGTGAAATTATATTTATTTTGTCCATCAAAAGTGTGCTTTCACTTTAATTGAGCCTGAGCTGCGCAGCAAAAATAGACTCTGCGCGGAAACCCGCTTCACTGCCGCTCACGCGCTGCTCCTGCTCGCGGTGTGAATGCACTCATTGATTAACATGCACGCCGGAAAAATACGCGCCGCTCGCGCTTGCGGTCTGAAACAGCCCTATATTTCACGACGTTTCCTACATGTGCGTTCCGTGTGCTCGTGTGATGCTGATATTGCGCAAAGTTAATCATGTGGCGCCAGAGTGCATTTAGACCGGCATAAAATTGGCATATGTCAGACTGACCGGCCAGTAGCCGATCACATGAAAATCATCCAATTCCGGTGCAAACAATCGGTGCATCTCTAAAAGATTAGCATTACAATTATAATGTTCATATAGGTTATGCGACAAATTATTATAATGCTATTTCATAAAAATAATTATAAATATTTGTACTAAAAAAAAAAAAAAAATTCTTCCAACTTGTTGCGGCCCCCACTTTGAAAACCACTGTGCTAGAGCATGAGACTGTAAAGGTGGCTGTTGTGACAGTAATATTGGTCTGAAAATTTCAAATGTTGGATACATTTTTTTTTTTTGAAAGAGTGCCAAAGTTTAGTAACAGTTCCTCTAAAAAGCTTGACGGGCCTTTGAACGTGTAGTGCAGAGGAATCACAGCATGCTGGTCTTCTCTTTATTTATTGGGGAAAAACTGTTTAAAAACAGAGGAATGCAGAAGGAAGTAAATGACTGAAGCCACTCATCCTGTTGAGGAGAACCAGCACATCTCGGCACTACGGGAACTGGTGTTTAAAACAGGGATATTGTGTTTTTAGAGGCAACCTCAACAATGTGAAGTGTGCGTGAGTGTGTGCGTGTGCGTGTGCGTGCGCGTGAGCGTCCGCGTGTGTGCGTGTGTGTGTGTGCGCTGTGAGCCGATCATTTGACTAAAGCATTTGCATGAGGCTGAAGGGCTGTGACACGTTCCAGTACTACACACACACATTTAATTTTATATTTAACAATATTATTACAAAATGATTTTCCTGTTATCTCTGTAAAGTTGCTTTGAAACAATCTACATTGTAAAAAGCACTGTATAAATAAAGGTGACTTGACTTGACTTGACTTGACTTTACACACACACACACACGCACACGCACACGCACACGCACACGCACACACACACACACACACACACTAAGACACGTTCCTGTACTCTGTGGACTACACACACACACGTTAACCTGAGCGTCTGTGAGTGAGTGTTCAGGTACAGGAGTAAATCCACACGTCCCGACTCTCAGTGGTGCACCTGTGCCGTATCCGAAGGGGGAACGCTCACCTAACCCATGCTAGGACTGTAAGGGTGCTTTTGAGTACACTGCAATACTGTATTACTAATGCATGTACTAATACTGGCGCTACGTTAACTGAAGAAAAGGCACAAAGATGTTTCAACTTTGTCTCAGATGTTTCTCCTAAAATTCCTTTTAGTGAAACGGCACAATAATTTGTATAGAATAGCAGTGATTTGGTGTTGAACATACAGTTTGAGCTCTTTCGATTGCAGATTGTGGTAACTTGAAAAATCTGAGCACAGTGTATGTTTTAAATGTTTTAACATGGGTAATGTGTTAGTATGTGTTTATGATGTGTGTGTTTTTTGTTGTTTGAAGCCCAACTGTAATTGCCCTTTACTAAAGGATTAATAAAGTTGTAAACTAAACTATAAACTAAACTATACATCAAATGCTTTTACCCAAAGTGACTTACAAATGAGGAATATAAAAAGTTATTAATGTTAAAGAGGCAATAACATAAGTGCTAGTAATACAAAGTTTTAAAGGTTGTTAAGAATAGTAGAAGCTGAAACAGGGAGGGATATAGGATATCAATCAAAATAAAAGCATAGACATTTTTTTTATGTCAGAAGAAAGTGCTAACAGAAAAGATCAGATTTCAACCCTTTCTTGAATAATAATAATAATTAATAATTCGTTACATTTTATATAGCGCTTTTTCTGGGACCTCAAAGCGCTTTACATGGAAGGGGGAATCTCCTCATCTACTAACCCTAAATACTGTCAGGGATTCGGGTGTTTGGATACGGTTATGAAGATCTTCCCACCAGCACAGAACAGGGAATGAGAAGGTTCTGGAAAGAGCCTCTGTTTCTGGATCATTAGTAGAGGTTTGATGGCATCAGTCCAGCCAGAAGAGACTGCAGTGATCCAGCCTAGAAATGCTCAGATAGGACGGGTCTGACCTTCCTGACCTAACCCTGTGATCCTGCTAACCTGCGTGACCCTGCGTGACCCTGCGTGACCCTGCGTGACCCTGCGTGACCCTGCGTGACCCTGCGTGATCCTGCGTGATCCTGCTAACCTGCGTGATCCTGCTGTAGTTGCTTGGGAGAAATCATTAGAAAACATGATGTTAGTTTTCACTGTTACGCTGATGTCAAGCTCTATTTTAGCCAGGTTGAGTTGCAGATGATGTTCTTTCATCCAAGCCAAGATGTCCTTCAGGTCGTCCGAGATCCGTTCAACTATCATGGGATCCTCTGTGTCATCATCAACATCATCATCATCGTCATCTTCAGTCTGAGACATTATTGACGTCTCTTCAGACACACCGTGTCTTTTGGAATAGTTCAGCCGAAATGTATAATTCTCATAATTTACTCATCATTACTCCAAACCTGTATGAAAGAAGATATTTTCAGAAATAGATGCAATGAAAGTCAATGCCAATGTTATTTTACCTCTAACGTTCTTTAAAATATCCTCTTTTGTGTTTCGCAGATTAAAGTCATACAAGTTTGTAATGATGAGGAAGAGTAAATGATGACAAAACATAAATTTTGGAGTCAATTATCCCTTTGAGAAAAGCCTCCATTTCATTTTAAAACTGTGTAACAGAATCCCTTGAGAGATGCTGAGCAAGAACTGTAAACAATGACATGGTTCTTCTCCTACTCCTGCTTAGTCTCCAATAGTGCAAACCCAGTTTTTGCCCAGTGCTGCACTTTTATCTGATAGTCCTGGCAGTCCCGGTCCCTCAGTCAGCGTTATCACAGCTGGCAAAGTGCAAATCTTCAGCCAATCTACTGACATTTTAAATGTGCTCTATGCCAGGTTTGAAACAGCTTCCCTCCTGTGTGTGTGTGTGTGTGTGTGTGTGTGTGTGTGTGTGTGTGTAAGAGACACTGGAGAACTTCTGTGAGTGTGTGTGTGTGTGTGTGTGTGTAAGAGACGCTGGAGAACGTGTGTGTGTGTAAGAGGCGCTGGAGAACGTGTGTGTGTGTAAGAGGCGCTGGAGAACGTGTGTGTGTGTGTGTAAGAGACGCTGGAGAACGTGTGTGTGTAAGAGACACTGGAGAACTTCTGTGTGTGTGTGTGTGTGTAACAGACGCTGGAGAACGTGTGTGTGTAAGAGGCGCTGGAGAACGTGTGTGTGTGTAAGAGACACTGGAGAACTTCTGTGTGTGTGTGTGTAAGAGACGCTGGAGAACTTCTGTGTGTGTGTAAGAGACGCTGGAGAACTTCTGTGTGTGTGTGTGTGTGTAAGAGGCGCTGGAGAACTTGTGTGTGTGTGTAAGAGACGCTGGAGAACTTCTGTGTGTGTGTGTGTAAGAGGTGCTGGAGAACGTGTGTGTGTGTGTGTAAGAGACACTGGAGAACTTCTGTGTGTGTGTGTGTGTAAGAGGCGCTGGAGAACTTGTGTGTGTAAGAGACGCTGGAGAACTTGTGTGTGTCAGAGATGCTGGAGAATTTCTGTGTGTGTGTAAGAGACGCTGGAGAACGTGTGTGTGTGTAAGAGACGCTGGAGAACGTGTGTGTGTAAGAGACGCTGGAGAACGTTTGTGTTTGTGTGTAAGAGACGCTGGAGAATTTCTGTGTGTGTGTGTGTGTGTGTAAGAGACGCTGGAGAACGTGTGTGTGTAAGAGACGCTGGAGAACGTTTGTGTTTGTGTGTAAGAGACGCTGGAGAACTTCTGTGTGTGTGTGTGTGTGTGTAAGAGACGCTGGAGAACGTGTGTGTGTGTGTAAGAGACGCTGGAGAACTTCTGTGTGTGTGTGTGTGTGTGTGTGTGTGTGTGTGTGTGTGTGTGTGTGTGTGTAAGAGACACTGGAGAACGTGTGTGTGTGTGTAAGAGACGCTGGAGAACGTGTGTGTGTGTGTGTGTGTGTGTGTAAGAGACGCTGGAGAAATTCTGTGTGTGTGTGTGTAAGAGACGCTGGAGAACTTCTGTGTGTGTATGTGTGTGTAAGAGACGCTGGAGAACTTCTGTGGGTGTGTGTGTGTGTAAGAGACGCTGGAAAACTTCTCTGTGTGTGTGTGTGTAAGAGACGCTGGAGAACTTCTGTGTGTGTGTGTGTGTGTGTGTGTGTGTGTGTGTGTGAGAGAACTTAAGAGTTCTCTGTTAGAGCGGTGTGTGTTAGCGGCCGCTAAGTTAATAACTAATGATCTTTACAACGGAAGTGAATCAATCAAAACTAACTTTATCTGGACAATAACTTTATTCTAGATCTGCTGTAAAGCCAAACAATCTGTGTTACTGTAATCTCCTGTTATCACTGTAAAGCTGCTGTGGAACAGTGTATGTTGTTAAAGCGCTGTATAGATGAAGTGACTCGACTTGAGGAAGAGGAAACCGCATCGACTGCATGTGATAAGCTCAGAGAACACACTTCATGTTCAGTGAATGCGAGGCTCACTGTAGAAGGTCAGGGTACGATCAGCTCACTGCTTTTGGCAGGGCTCTCTCGCTCTCTCTCTCTCTCTCTCTCTCTCTCTCTCACCTAGAAGTGAAGTCTGTTCTGTAAACGGCTGTGGAAGAGATCAGGTGTGGCCTCGAGATACAGTTACCCTGAACACTCGGCCGCTCCTCGTGCTTCAGTTCTGGTGTATTAGTGGAGGGCCGGCTGTCTACAGCGGAGCAGAGATCTGACATTATTAATTAAGAATTGATTTTCAACAGAAAAATAATAACTCTGCTGCATATATTGTAATTAATTAATTAGAGCTCTTAGCCATGTTCTTAATCCTAAAATCTAAATTTTTAAATGGTGTGTATGTGTGTATGTGTTAGTGATAGAGGCAGAGTTTTTTTCCTAAATGAAAAAAAAACAAGTAAAAAAAAATATTATTTGCATTTAGATGTTTATTATTT
Source organism: Semotilus atromaculatus (assembly GCA_031834385.1). NCBI lineage: Eukaryota > Metazoa > Chordata > Actinopteri > Cypriniformes > Leuciscidae > Semotilus > Semotilus atromaculatus. The sequence goes on from JAULUF010000010.1 coordinate 65,751, forward strand.
CAAACTTGCATGAACAAACAAACATTACTGCCTTCTTTTTTGTGCCATAAGATCAACCCGTGGGCATCTGCATTATTAAAAGTTTTCTGTAAAATTATTCTTTATTTGAATAGATTCAAATCAGGGGCCCGTACAGTAGCAGGATGACTATCAGTTTCATAGTGGATTTGCATGTGACAGTAAACAGACCGTTGACTCGAAGCAGGAGATCTCTCGGCAGATATGGCATCTTTATCACAATATCCATTGTTTAAGGGTTAGTTCACACAAACATTCACTACTCTTCAAACCTGCAGAACATAAAAGATTTAATGCTTGTGTCAATGTAGACAAATTATTTTTCAGAATATCTTCTTTTGCGTTCCACAGAAGGAAAATCATATATGTTTGGACTGACATGATAAATGGAGACAGTGTTTTAATTTTTTGGGTAAACTATGTATTTAAAATCCTAGATGAATATATTTGTAGTAAAACTTTCATTTCTCATTTTCGACTGCTGTGTCTTTATCAGCATGCAAGTGCTTGTTATGGTAAAATATTGATTTGACAACATAACTGTTGTGTTAACCTTGAGCGTACAACTTTATTTACATCAATTCTTCAGTAAAAGCACTAAAGAAGAGGGCGCCTTTGTTGCTCATATAGGATCCAGTGCAGACAGTAATGGATGATGCAGCGCTCCATCAAATGGGTAGTTTTTTCAGATGGAAATGGTGAAGATTACAGAGGTTATAATAACTGAGAACTGAGAATCAATAATTCCATATTTTCAGCTAAATAGGCATTCAACAATACAGCAACATTGTTGAGAAAGTGATGTGATGTTGAGATAAAGTTGGTTCTTAAATGCAGGGCACCAAGGGGGACAAGGTTAGGGCGATACTAAGGGCCCACAGACGTTTGGGGCCCCAGAGATCGAGTTTATTACTGAAGAGACTGAACATGATGACAGTTCTGCTCCTGTCTGAGTGACACAGCGGGAGGTTAGTGTCCGACTTTAGTGAATGAAGCAACACACACACACACACCCACACACGCGCACACACACTCACATGTTGGTGCGACAGCATTATGAGGACTCTCCATGGGCGTAATGGTTTTTATACTGTACAAACTATATATTCTATCCCCTTACACACACACTGCCCCTATCCCTAAACCTACCCATCACAGGAGACATGCTGCATTTTTAATTTTTGAATAAAACATTGATTTTTATGTTTTTTAAGCCATTTGATTTATGAGGACTTTTGAAATGTCCTCATAAACCACCCATAAGTTGTAATACCAGTGTAATACACATGTCATTATACAAATTTGTGTCCTCATAAATCACATAAACAAACCCACACACACACACACACACATAATTATAAAATACTTTAACTTTTAAAATCCAGTCCTTTGAACCTAACCCTTTGATTCCTGGATATGTTGTAATCTATTTTAAAGGTCACTCTAAATCTAGTTTTCTGTTCTTCAAAGGTCTTTTAATGTCCAGTTACCAGAATCCAATTCCTGCTCCCCGTTCACACTGTCTGGTTTATATTACAGCTAATCCAAGATCTGAGAGACAGACCTAATTAATCCTCACTTCATAATCTGATAAAAAGATTTTGTAGAAACTTGACTTTTAATTTTTTTTATCAGAAAGTGAAGTGTGTGTGTTTGAGGAGGTACACCTGTGTTGGATCAGTCTCCAGTCCTCCTGCCGTTTCTGGTCTCTCTTCATTTTATTGTTTTGTTTTTGTTTAATCTTTCTCCATTTTATTCTTCTATCTTTAATAAATTATATTCCTTTTCTGATCATTATTCATTGTGTTTTCTCCTTCTTTGTCTTGGCTTGCGATCCGGCCGTGACAATAGTTTTTGGTTGTTCCTTCCTTTTCCCTTGATCCTCTTCTTTTGCTCCATTTATCCTTTCTCTCTTAAGTGTGTCAGAGATGTAGGTCACACGTCTTTTTTCTCGTGAGCAGTCGATTCAATTTGGAGAACGATAAGAGGGTATCAAATTTAAACGGCAAGCAGGTGCTCTGGGGCCGCAGACACACGAGCCCGTCATCCTTAAAATACTGGCCCCCAGCGGCAGTGTTCCTCGAGAGAGAGAGAGAGAGAGAGAGAGAGAGAGAGAAATGGAGAGAGAGAGAGAGGGAGAAGGAGAGAGAGAGAGAGAAGGAGAGAGAGAGAGAAGGGGAGAGAGAGAGAGAGAGAGAGAGAGAGAGAGAGAGAAAAAAAAGAACAGAGCAGAAGCCATTAAATCTCTCACTAAAGGAGTAAACAAACACAATGAGCCTGGAGCGTCACAGGAAATCATACGAAAGCATCTCAACCTGTTCAGAGCAGATCCAGCTTCTCCAAGACGCTTCAAAACAATCTGCAAAAGACGGAATGAAGAGTTTAGAAAAATGATTTCAAACACTATGCCATCAACAGCTTTTATTTATCAATTGACTTCTATTAACTAAATTAAATCAGTGTTCGGTTTTAAAATCTCCGTTGGTAACACTTGCACAGCTTGTAAGGTAGTTTGCAGAAAGGTTGTTCTAAAGATTGTAAACATCTCGAGAATTATAAGAAACAAAAAATCTTATTCTTTTTTTTCAAATATTGAAAGATTGTCCTGTTGAACAGTTTGTTCATATTGTGTGTTTGTTGTGTTTTGCTGTTAAAAGTGCCACATAAATGAGGGTGCCTTGACTTGAGTTGTTTGAGACTGTCAATCATGTGAAAGCTGGACCTCCTCATTATACAGCCGCGGTCGGGAAGAGCACAAATGTGCAAAAGATGCTGGACCTGAAGGACAAACATGAAGAACTATCACAGAAAGTGTAATCCAGCAATCTGAAGTTGAATCTCTGGAAGCTCCAGTGTAGTGAGTCTCTGAGAACATGATATAGTGATTGACAGGGTTATTTTTATCTATGTGACTGCTTGTCGCTCTACACAGGACTGATATAGAGCGGGAGTCAGTGTCAGCCCCGTTCTCACATATAGACCCAGAGTCAGTGACGGCCCCGTACTCACATATAGACCCAGAGTCAGTGACGGCCCTGTACTCACATATAGACCCAGAGTCAGTGTCAGCCCCGTACTCACATATAGACCCGGAGTCAGTGTCGGCCCCGTACTCACATATAGACCCGGAGTCAGTGTCGGCCCCGTACTCACATATAGACCCAGAGTCAGTGACGGCCCCGTACTCACATATAGACCCGGAGTCAGTGTCGGCCCCGTACTCACATATAGACCCGGAGTCAGTGTCGGCCCCGTACTCACATATAGACCCAGAGTCAGTGTCTTTCCCGTACTCACATATAGACCCAGAGTCAGTGTCGGCCCCGTACTCACATATAGACCCAGAGTCAGTGTCGGCCCCGTACTCACATATAGACCCAGAGTCAGTGTTGGCCCCGTACTCACATATAGACCCAGAGTCAGTGTCGGCCCCGTACTCACATATAGACCCGGAGTCAGTGTCTGTCCCGTACTCACATATAGACCCAGAGTCAGTGTCTGTCCCGTACTCACATATAGACCCAGAGTCCGTGTCTGTCCCATACTCACATATAGACCCAGAGTCAGTGTCAGCCCCGTACTCACATATAGACCCAGAGTCAGTGTCTGTCCCATACTCACATATAGACCCGGAGTCAGTGTCTGTCCCATACTCACATATAGACCCGGAGTCAGTGTCTGTCCCGTACTCACATATAGACCCAGAATCAGTGTCGGCACCGAACTCACATACTCACATCGGGCCGAGTGGAGAAACGGCAGGTAACATCATCCCAGACCCCGAACACCTGTGTGCTCTTCTGCTGAAGTTACAGTTCTCTGTGCACTAGAACATCTGGCCAAACAAAAACAGTTTTTCCCCATGCTATCCCCAGCTTTAACAGCTAATACAGCAATTACCACCTGTTTTTTTCATTCATTCTCAGTACTAGAGAGTGAGGCAATAATTATAAAATTAGATATTATAATGCACAAATCTGTACATAAGTCTTCTGTTCCAGGTGTAAACAACTTTATTATTATTATTGTTTAATTTTTTTCCTTAGTTTTATTTAAATGTTCTTTCTGTTCTCGTGTCATACATGTATGTATGTATGTATGTGTATATGTATTTATGTAGAGCTCCTGGACAACCACAACAAATTCCTTGTGTGTTTGCACACATTTGACGAATAAAGCCCAATCTGTGTGCGAGTCTGTCTCGCGGTCCGGTTGGAACCAAGCTAGAGTCCGGTCCATTAGGACCCCTGTCCAGGCTGTGTGACTATACACAAGGATTTCCTCAAAATGTACATCAGTTTGCAGGTTTAAAAGACTTTATTTAAACTGAACGCATACACACGCTCACTATGGCTCACGGTCTAGTGATCATCCCTTCATAGGTGCTATGGGTTGTTTGTTCTTACTGATGTTATGGTCTCCAAACCCAAACCAGAGCTATTTTTGTTTTTATTTTAGTTATTTTTATTATTATTAGCTATTATTAACATTTTAAATAGGCTAAAAGTTAAATTTTAGTAAAATATTTGGTAATTTCGTTATGTGCTTTTGTGGTTTTATTAGTTTTTTTAAAAAAATATTACTATTTAGGTTTTATTTATTTGTATTTCAGTTTTAGTTCGTTTTCATTTATTTCCAGGTAGTAATGTTATTGCTTCAACTGAAACTTATTTCAGTTTATTACCAAGGCAAAATGTAAACATTTTTGTTTAGTTCTAGTTAACAGAAATGTATTTAAAAGTTTTAGTTCACGACAACAAAGTCCTGTGTTCTCTCTGTGTTGGCGCACCAGGCCTTTCTGAGTTTTTCTGTTAGGATAAAACAGTCATTTAAAAACAGGTGCAAAACCAACATTGAGAGTTCAAGGATCCACGGAGGGAGTGACCGGTTTAGACGACCGTCTGGAGGGTTTTAACAGACATTCAGGATGGGTTTTCTCTGAGACATGTTGAAGAAAATAAGAACTGTATATTTCTCTCTGTTATGTTGGATTTACCCAAATGAAGATGGTCTCTTCCTCTCCGAGTAGTCAGTATAATATATAACTATGCTGAGAGTGAAAGATCTGGTTACATATTACACAAAACCACATGCGCTTAAATGCAAATGATGATGGCAAGTTGTGCACAATACCTTCATGTGAATTAATCTCCTACTTTCTGATGATGGAGCAGCTTTATAGACCTGAGCAGTTAGGAGGTATACTGCTTACAGAGTAATAAGAGGGTTTGTGAGCTAAACATCCCGTAACATGCAGGAGAACAGCAGTTTATGGCATTTAAAAGTTGCTCATTTTTGTATATTAATGAAAGAATAATGACAGGACAGGGAAATGGAGGGAGGAATATGGATGCATATAGTAGCATAATGTCTACAAACAAAACAAAACTGCCATTGGAACCAAAGCCACATTTCGATTCTAATGAATAGATAATGGGCATCTGTAGAGGTAAATGTATTTGAACTCCAGTGGCCTGCTGTGTAACTCAGCACAGGTAGAGATGATTGTTCACACACTCTCTCTGTCCTCGTGGGACGACTGGCAGCTTCACACTGCGCTGGGGCTTTTAAAACACACTTCAAAGCAGAACCTTTATGCTGAGACTGGAAATGCTGACCTTTGACTCGAATCCCCTCCCACTGCAAACACAAGCTGCATTGAATGAGATGGAGAGACCCTTCGCTTTAAATCTAATTAATAGCAAGTTAGGCGATTATATACAGGGAGAAGGAGTTACAATAGCTTTTCAATGCATGATGAGACATAACCGGCATCTGGAGACCCAGTTAACAGGAATGTTCCCTCAACTTTCTCTAATGTTTTGTAAAGGTTATGTTATTTGTTATAAGAAAACGTTCTATAGAAAATGTTTTTTGGAACGTTCTTATAACATTATATACATTCTCATAATGTTGAGCAAAAACGTTCCTGGAACATTGCCATATAGTCAGCTAGCTATAGTTCTTAGAACTATAAGAAGTTATATGTAACAGTTAGATGTTATGGGAAGAAGGAGGCGGGAACTGGCGAACATTTAAATACTTTAATAAAGTAAAATAAACGAATACAAAATGAAAGTAAAGACAGTAGCCCCTCACGGACGACTGCTGTCACATATAACAAAACACAAATAAAATCCAGGCCTGGCCTCTTTCTCTCTTCACTGTCGTCGCTCCTCCGTGAGAGTCGCTCATCCGTAATCACGCCACCGGCCTCGCACCACTCTCTCACACACGAGACTATATCTACCCCCCCCCCCCCCTCCCCTCCTCACGGCCCCCGAGGGGCACGAGACTATATAAGAATAACATGATAAACACAATACAAAACAAAGTATTTCACACAAGTTTACAAACCTAAAAACAATTTAAAAATAAGTATCCAAGACATACAGTAGGCCCATAAAATACATCCCATAAACAACCACTAAAAATCATCTTTCACCCAAATGCTTCCTTAAAATAATAAGTTTTAAGGGATGATTTAAACATTTTCAAAGATTGTGCATTTCTTATTTCAGATGGCAAGAAGTTCAACAGCTTTAGGGACCTGAAGAGAACGCCCTATCATCCGTTGTTTTTAGGTTTGTTACCGGAACAACTAATAGACCAGCGTCGGCCGAGTGTCGGAATGTAGGGTATTAAAAACTCGGCAAGATATTGAGGAGCGAGTCCATTTAATGCCTTGTAGGTCAACATAAGAATCTTAAAATCAATGCGAAATTTGACAGGTAAATGTAAGGCCAGTGCAAGGTCTCTAAAATAGGTTTATATGATCTCTTTGTCTTGTCCTAGTCAGAATACGTGCAGCAGAGTTCTGTACCCACTGAAGTTTGTTTTAAGTTTTAAGAGAACTCTTCACTAAGAACTTTTACTGCCATTTAGGAGATCTCTTAGTGGTAAGATAAAATGTTTTGTGAATATGGCCCCAGGTCTTAAAAACATTCTCAAAACGTTAGCACAAAACATTATTTATACATCGTTCATGGACGGTAGTTTCTGAATGTTTACTCTAAGAAATCAGGACTTTGAACTTCCCCTTCTGTAACAGCTCTTCATCTGATTCTGAACTGAATTATCTCATTGTTTCTCTGTTACTCACATCTCTGCGCCTGCGCTCCACCAAACACCGGAGTCAAGCGTTACACTCTCAGCTCTCTCTTCAGCAAAACATGTTTAAAAACTTAATCAGGTATTTTCCACAGCTTATGAACGTCAGGTTTCATGATCTCCGCTGTGTTGAGGACAGGACTGTCCGTGTGTCGTTGTGTCCTGTAGAGCATCACTCACACTCCTTCATCAAACACAGACTTTATTTAAACGTGTGTCTCACTCTTTTAAACACTTCTCAGAGACACAAGCACTTGTTGTTTTAGAGACCAATTTAATGAGCTTTAGAGAGGGTTAGGGTTATGTTCCCATCGCATGTTGAGAGTGTGTGACCCCTGGAAGAGATAAAGAAAAGCTACTGACCTAACTGTTGTGCCTCAGAACAGTAAATTAATGAATGAATGAGGCATTTATATCACGCTTTCATATGTACTACTGTACACCTAAAGCGCTTTACTGTCTTTGCATCTCTCCTCAACGTCATGTCCACATTTGGTCTTTTCCTCTTGTCTCATTAGTACAGTGTGTTTCCCAGCCTCTCTTCATCTCTTTAACAATCACACAGACCGTTCAAGACTTCTGTATGTAAATGAGCTGTGTTACGATTGGCTGACCACCAGTGTTTCTCACAGATGCTTGACCTCTGACCTTTACAGTGTCACTACTGAAGCTTTAAGACTCACAACGTCAAAGTCTTTTATTTGAAATGAGCAAGAAGCAACCTGTTTTTCATCATATGTCACGATTATTTATTTATTTTGTTTTATTACTTTATTGTCTTTTAGAGTTGTGCTGTGGACGCAAGTCGAAGCTTGCTGTTCTCATAATACTCATAAATCTCCTCTGTGATTGCAGGAGACCGAGCTGTTAGAAGTCTCCGTCATCAAGGATACGAGAAATGGGAGATTTGCCAAGATGCCAAAGGTAATGAATGTGTGTGTGCCTCAATCATTCATTCTCTCATGCAGAGCTGGCTTAGTGTTTGTACAAGATGAAAATTAACAGACATTATTGTCTCTTCATTTCTGGCACAAATACCATATGATTATAAATGTAGATCTGTCCAAAGAGGAATATGCTGACGAGAAGCAAACAAAGCTGCTCTGCGCCGGATATGCCAGAAAGATTCACGTTTCCACTAATATCTTGAGAAAGCTGGTGCTCATGGATGAAACACAGAGGGAGAGGAAACACTGTTCCTTTACTGTTCCTGTTAGTTTTCCAGAGATGTTGTCTTAGCTGTCAGAAATGCATTTGCCAATCATGAATCTCGCAGTGAGGCTTTTAGATTGCGCTTTAAGGATGGAAAGAGCGGATGGTTACCAGCATTCATTAGTGCTGATGTGAGAATAGTGTCATTGAGAGTCTGAGAAGTTGATGTTAAAGAGCATCACAAGATCTGAGCGGATCTGAGCGTGCGATTGATGTTTCAGAGCAGCGATGGCAGAGGTCAGACACAGTTTCCCATGTCATGATCGTGGCCTTACGAGAGAGAGAGAGTGAGAGTGAGAGAGAGATGTGTATTTCACATACACATGAATGAAATGTCTGAATGAAAGCATTTAGTCGCAGACACGTACAGTATCTATGAACACATTTATAAAGATCATTGAGCTTTAGATGCTTCGATTTGTAAAACTCTCAGGGGATTCGGCTCCAAATTACTCATTTATAGATCAATGCACAAAGTTGTGATGCTGTTCTCCTCGCGCCGGTTCAGCCTTATTCCAGCGGATGGGAGCAGGCTCGATTTGAAGTTCATGTTTTGGGCTTCAGCGTGTTGTCCATTCACACCATAACTCATAGTAAAGTCTCCGGAGCTGAATGTACCACAGCCATCAGAGCAGAAGTGTGATGACAGCATGAAAACGCTGGCGTAAGATGAGCGTTAACTGAACTAGACCACAGGTTATGGATGTTCCCATTGCGTCTGTGTGTGCGTGTGTGTACTTGTCTACCTATCTAACAGGGGACCATGGTGTCGTTACACACTCACCCACAGAGGAGCTTTAAAAAGTACTTGTTAAAATCAAGTAAATCAAGTTTGTTACATTTTTGACCAGGTGTGGACCTCCAGGTGTGTGTGTGTGTGTGTGTGTGTGTGTGTGTGTGTGTGTGGGTGTGTGTGTGTGTGTGTGTGTGTTTAAGCCCATACTCAGCAGCGCTCCTGTAGGCAGGAACTGTAATGGCCCATAAACACATGTCCTTCACACTTCTCTATTGTTGTGTGGCTTGATGTCCCAGAGAGCTCTGAGACAGTAGAGCTGCTGTTTAGTTAAGGAACTTTTTTTTAAACTATTAGGCCAATAATATAATTTTTTTAATTATCTTAATTTTTATTTCCCTCTAAAATGCTAAAACATTCTAAGACAATTACTATATATATTTTTTTTAAATATACAGCTTAGTATGTAAGCTACCATAAATTATTTATGCATCATTCTACATATGGATAATATTTTACCAATTTAGCAGCTAATACATATACAAACTGGGTGCTTGTGAAAGAAAAGGATGAAAAGCCTCAAACTTACTAGTATAAAACTTTGCATTACATTAAAATGAAATTGAAATAAAAACCAACGTCTATTGTACTGTGAGTACGCAGAGGCCATGGTGTTTTATGCCTTGTTTCGATCATTTTATGTTATTTTCCAACATGAGACATTTCTTTTCTTGATAAAGCTGCTTTAAGCTCTCTATCGCACAATGTCTTCACCGCTGATTTAATGTTGTATTCAACACAAGCTTCACATTGTCTAGAATGAAGCCCATGGAACACAGTTGGAATAATTTGCGATATAATATTTTATTGATTGACTCTGAGGGCCCTATCTTGCACTCAGCGCAATTGACTTTGTACACCGACGCATGTATCATTCCTATTTTGTACCCGCGCAAAGCGGACTTTTCCCTCCACAGACACACGTCGGTTAACTAAGAAATACACTTGCGCTCCCCGGGGCGGTTCAGCGCAAAGAGGAGGCGTGTTCCGGCGCAAACTTTCCCTCATGCTATTTTGCAGTTCCAGAAAACAATTGCGCCACTGACCAGAAAAAACCTAGTCTAAAGTCATTGGCGCGTTGCGCGTACATTCAGATGCTATTTTAAGCGCGCGTGCTTGGTCATAATACAGAGTGTGAACAACGCGCATACACTGTATAGGCTATGATTCTCTCATCTACACAGATGCATTTTCCTTTTTGCAAATGATACATTATTATAAGGAAAAATATTAAAACACGAGGGAAATCATTGTTGTCCAGTCAAGTCAAGTATATTTATATAGTGCTTTTCACAATAGAGATTGTATCAAAGCAGCTTCACAGTATTAATATGTTGTGTCCATGACGATCGGAAAAATAGGCATAAAGCTTAGGCCTACATATTTACCCAAATTATTATATGCATGTATAACCGAAGCTAATTTGGGTGGGTTTGTCCCATCTCCAATGCCACTTCTCTTTCTTTTACGGCCCTGACGAGAACATCGATCTCCTCGGCTGTGAACCGATTCTGAAGCGCGCCTGGTAAATGCGCCGTTATAATAGTATTGCGCCATGGAACAAGCGCACCTCGTTCATCATGCTCTTAAAGGGAATGTGATATGACGCTCTGATTGGTTTATTTCACGTTACGCCCAAACCACACCTATGAATAATGAAGCTACTTCAGACCAACCCCTTTTAGATTTGCGCCAGGCGCAAGAGGCATTTATCCCACAGGGAAAATAGCAACAGCGCCGGGATCCGCCCACAAAGTTACTTGCGCTTTGCGCTTTGACACTTGCGTTTCAGATCGTGCGCTGAGTGCAAGATAGGGCCCTGAAAGATTGACTAGCAGCAGATCTCCGTGAAGCTGTCCTGGAGAGACACTGATGCTGAGAAGGCCTGAATGCCCAGAGCGGATGTGAACACCTCATTCTCTCAGGCAGTCAATCAATTTAATTGCACTTAATCTGTTTCAGACAGAAGCTCAGAGTCCAGCTCTGTTATCTGTGTTCTCACAAAACCCTTTATCTGCACACATTCCTCCGCATACAGTAGGACCTTGTTCGGGTTTGTTCGCTGGATTCCCTAAAGCCCTGTTCAGATTACTCTGGCCCGTGAGGGTGAAACCGCAGACGGAGGAGGTCTGGGTCATGGCGGCGGCCACACCTGCTCTTCCGCTCGTCTCTCCACAGTGGGCTGCTGTTTCTCTGGGCTTTCTCTGCTGGTTCTGAGGGGATAATCAAGCTCAAAACTAGATATTTCATTCAAAGATCTCAGATGTTGATGACGAGAGGTAACAACCTTGCTATAAAAGAAACCAAAGAGCATTTTCACTGGTCAGGATGGCTAATTTTCTTGTGCGATGTCCTCTAAAGTTTATGGATTTAATGTAGTTTCACCAGTAATATTCTCCGTTGAGCTGAATGACGTTCTCACTGACTCTCATATGAAAAGCCCTGGACTGTGATTTATGCCCATCCGCATTAGCTGTGGCTCTGTGATCGATACACTCAACATTTCTACACCAGCTATAAAGCGTAGAGCGTGAACACTCAGATGTCTTCTATGCACGTATCACGTTTGTTCAAAAGCAGGTGGAACTTCTACAAACTATTGTGAAAGTGCAGAAACTTGAATGTTTGCATTTGCACAGGAATGGACTTGTGTTTATGACGTATGAGGATGAGACTAGAGACACACAGGTAGAGGGGGTTATAGAGTCCGTTCAGTGGGGGTTATAGAGTCAGGTGGATATAGAGTCCGTTCAGAGGTGGTTATAGAGTCCGTTCGGAGGTGGTTATAGAGTCCGTTCAGAGGTGGTTATAGAGTCCGTTCAGAGGTTGTTATAGAGTCCGTTCAGAGGTTGTTATAGAGTCCGTTCAGAGGTGGTTATAGAGTCCGTTCAGTGGGGGTTATAGAGTCCGTTCAGAGGTGGTTATAGAGTCCGTTCAGAGGTGGTTATAGAGTCCGTTCAGAGGTGGTTATAGAGTCCGTTCAGAGGTGGTTATAGAGTCCGTTCAGAGGTGGTTATAAAGTCCGTTCAGTGGTGGTTATAGAGTCCATTCAGAGGTGGTTATAGAAATGCCCAGGCACTGAAAAGTTTAATGAGAAGCTGAAGGTTGTCAGGAGATCAGACTACAACTGTGCCATATGGCAACAACAACAAATTTTCATGTCGGATTTTAAGACAAACTAAGCAAAAAACATTTTAAAATTTAGCATTAAAAGGTGACAAAAGATAAAATAAAAAGAATGACAGACCATTTAAGCCAAAGTTGGCACTTTATTTTATTTCATTTTTTATTAAAAATGTTGTGTCTTTGTTCTTAAAAATAAGAACAAATATGACAATTTCAAATAATAGTACAGTAACCCATCAACTGAACATGCAAATTGAATGGATTGTAAACTCATTTGTGCCTGGATCTGTCAGGTTGCTTAATGCCCATTCATGAAACTCAGTTAAATGAACTATAAGAAAGTCCTCTGCTAAATGACAAGGGTTTGTGTTTCCACTGAGGTTATTTTGTGTGATATTGGTTGAATAAATCATTGTACATGTACATTTAAGATAGCAACTGTTTTGTGTACCTTCTCAATACAGACCTTTTGTTTACACTTGTCTGTTCCTCTAAGGGCAGTTAAAGTTGCGACCGCATGATGTAATAGTGCAGTAATGTCATGCTAATGCAACCATAGCTACCATGCTAATCTGTATCCACTGCATGCTCTAAAGGCCTCGTCGTTAGGCAGCTTTACTGCAGATTTCCAGCTTTTCCCAGCCTCTTTCCTTCTGGGTCTCTTTCTAACACAAAGCACATCAGAGCATTGCCTGGGCACCAAACCAACATCGAGCTCTTCATCTTCACATCCGGCAAGATTTTCCTCCTGGTTGCTAGCAGTGATTCTGTTTCTGTCTTTGGCTGGTTGGTGTTGTTTTCTCTGAAAAGGCAGCAGAAGAACAGAGCCTGGTTTGTTGGTGTCCGATGAAGCTGCACAAATGCATTGAGACTGTTGCTTTCTGGTCTTACGCAACTTTAATGCACATGAAAAATGTCCTGCTTTGTTGACACACACACACACACACACACACACACACACAGAAACGTGCTACAGAAATATGACAGTAATAGCACAGCTACATTCCCCTCGATGGTCAGATCTGATCTTTCTGCTCTACACTTTACATTCAAACACACATTTTTGGCACTTTCCTGTTGTGTTGTTATTCCAGACAGCGTCTCTCAGAGGGAAATCTTCTTCTGAACACTTGCAGCTGTTTAAGTGTCGCTCGTTATTACAGCTCGTGTCACAAGAATCTCAATGATTCCTCCCACAGCGCTATGCCATTATCTTAGGGCACTTAGAAAAGATAGATTTGGAGATGTGAAGTTGAAAAAGAATCAAATTTGTGACTTTATTCGTGGCTGTTGTCTTAGTATTAAGGTCTCTTGAGAGCTTGTGTCTAGACATATTGTCCGTGTCCATGTCAAGTCACCTTTATTTATAAAGCTCTTTATACAATAGACTGTATGAAAGCAATGTGTTGAAAGACATTCAGCACTGCATCATCATCATCATCATCATCATTATCATCATTATCTGCTGAGGGAAGCTTTACAGAAACATCTGAACTGCTTAGCAAACCTCGCCAGAACTGTTCATGTTAATTTTCACCAGCAATAGGAACTGAACACAAATATTGAAACAGAGAAACAGAGTATATATTTACTCTGATAACAAACCCTTCTGTCTCTTTATCTCGAACAGTAAATGTGATTTATGCTGCCGGAACGGAGCGCTGTGTTGATAAATGTCCATGTGTGTTTCCGAGTCTGGTTCCTGTGTTTGCTGATGATGATAAGTGTGTATAAACTTCAGTCCAGAATCATTCATAACTGTAGATCTGCAACACATCTCGCTTGTGGACACACACTCGAGCTGCTTTTTCCTGCTGATACCTTCACATGACGACTGAATCACACACCTTCATCAGAAACCTATAATTATATATTAATAGTATTCTGCCAGTCTGTAAAATCACTGCAGTAAACCGTCAACCATGTCTTTATTGCAATGAGAAGGCCACATTTCCATGCGAAGGCCAATCAGTGAAGGAGTTTCAGACAGACGAGAATATTGTTTGAGAGAAAAGTCAGTTCATACCTGGACATACAAATTTGTCTATTTTGTTTTTACATATCTTTATTTTTTTTATTTCGCTGTACTGTTATTGTCTCTGTACTCTGGAAGCTTCTTCTGTCACCAAAACATATTCCTTTTGTGTGCAAACATACTTGACAATAAATCTATTCCTCTCTACACAAACTTTAAAATCGTGCACCTGTGAGAACACTGATGGCGTGCACATGCGTATTAAGAGTTCATTCTATAGGTATGCGTGTTTGAATATATGTGCGCAGCCGTGTAGTCCTTCCCTAAAATAACAACCCTCAACAAACTACTTGTCTGGCCTTAAAATTTATAATACAGAATTTTTATCGCTTCGGTGACATAATTATTTGTACAGAGGTAAAGGAGGCCTTCACAGGGAGAGACTAGGGACACTTTAGCACTGCGGTGTCGTCGTGTCCAGGCACAGGTCCTTCATCGGATCTGGTGTGTGTGTGTGTGTGTGTGTTTGTGTGTGTGTTTAGGCACAGGTCCTTCATCAGATCTGGATACGGCCTGGATCCGGCGGACTGCGGTAAACCTCGGGATAAACAGAGAGACTAATATTAGCATAGATGCCATTCTTCTTATGATATAACGAGTACATCAGGATTTAAGGCAAGTGTTCCCAGTTCCGGCTGACCTAATCTATGCAGCCTAACATTGAATTATAGATGTCTATAATGTATTATGTGTATGCTAGGTCAAAGAGATGTGTTTTTAGTATAGCTTTTTAACTGACAGAGTATGTCTGCTTCCCGGACAATGGTAGGAAGACTGTTCCAGAGTTTTGGTAGGAAATTACTAGTCCTCCAATTGTTTATATCAGCTATGCATTCTGTTAATTTTGTGAATTGGTAAGTTTCGTCAGGGCGTGAAGAAATATAGAGCCGAGTATCATCGGCATAACAGTGAAAGCTAATTTCATGTTTCCTAATGTTATCTCCTAAGGGACTGTTCGTTATTTATTTAAGGGGCCACCGGAGGGGTTTTGAGATCTGTAGTCAAAAAAGACTTGACCCTCCCTTCCCCAGTAATAATTTTTTCTATGACCCTCCAAAATGATTGTGAAAAAAGGCATGACCCTCCCCGATAATTTATTGATTAGCCATTGTTTTTTTTTTAGGGGTTTTAGGGTTTCGGTGCTGATGCTGTGGTGACACGCTCATGTAGGGTGGCGCTGCCAATAAAGCACCTACAATCTGTCACAAAGAACCGGTAAAATGATTAGGAATATGCCAAATATAGCAAGGAGACATTTTAATTGTTTATTAATAAACAAGGGTTTTCTATGTCAGTCTGTCGGCTGCAAAGATGAAGTTGACGATGCTGACTCGCGATCTTCGCAGTGAACGCGCCAGAGAGAAATGCAGATTTCATACGGAGAGAGCAGTCTATTTTCTTTCGTTTTGAAGTTTAAAAGTAGACATAAAGCTTTCTATATGTTTCTCAGGTCTATGAGGCAAGTATTAGGCTATAGCCTACGCTGAGTTTCGGTTCATTTTTGAGACGATCAAGAGTCCAGTTCACAGCGCTGGCGCCTCCGTGATCTATTTTCTACTATATTTAATTACTTCTTATTTATTAAATCCGGGCAATTGGTTGATGAAACATTGATTAAAATTAAGATACAATTAATAAAAAACGAAATTCCCTTTAAAGAAAGGCTTTGTTCTTTCTGTTTGAGTTCTCTGTGAAAGTTTTAAAGTCGCTTTCAGAGCGGTCATGACATGTCCGTAACGGAGAACTGTCACAACATTGTTTTTTTCCTCATAAATGCGAACACGAAAAATAAAACAAAAATAATATTTTATGTTCTGCGGAGGCCGACCCTTCTTCATCCGTTTAGTATTACTTTTGTTTTGCGCAGTACGTGTAATTCATAGAATTAGGCTACTAAAAATATTTTTCCACCTAAAAGTTAAAGATTGTTTGTGTCATGTCACATGTGTATTTCGCTCATTTTAAATATAAAACGCATGTGTAGACTCATAATTTTCTAATGTCTAGACTCCTTTATTAAGCGGAGACGTTTCAGTAGGCTATTAAATGCATTTTCTGAGAATTTATATTTCAAGTTTTGACTGCAAATGTCACATCCATAACGCTGGAATTGCCCAATTTTAAAGAATTTATCCGCAACTAGTTTTTTTTTTTTTGGGTGTAGGTCTACGTATTTTATTATGTTAACTTCAAATAATAGCCTAATAGTAATTTTTAAATGTAACCCACGTCTTACACATCACACTCCACTGTTATGGTGGCAATTTCAGTAGATTTACTCACTAACATTGTTGTGGACACACAATAAGAATGGCAACTAAAATAATATAATGGTAGTAGCCTATCGTGCTACAGCGCACATTCTATCAGCTGCAGTTCTGGCGCCTTAGTCCCAATACTGTAAAACTCGACGTATTTTTACATCACATGTTAATGCAGCGGTAGTAGAGTTACTCACAGGACACTGCACTTATTCGCAATCACAAAACTTCATTATTTGATCGGGCTTTAAAGCTTTGCCGGGTAAACATTTCATTGGCGTTCTGTTCTGACATGATGCATGCACTTTTTCTGAGCGCGTACTGAAGCGCGCGCGCACTGTCAAACAGCGCCAAACTGGATTTGTGTTGGGTCAGACCATCTGATAGCGATGGGGGGCCGAGACCGAGAGATCTACATGGAAAAAATATGCAACAAACAATCCACTTTGAAATTTAGCTGTTTTCATGAATACAAAAGTTGGGTGACCCTCCCCCTAGACTAAAAAATGTTGGATGACCCTCCCCTTAACAAAGAATAAAAAGACATGACCCTCCCCTATTTTCCTCCGGTGGCCCTTTCCATAAATACCGAACAGTCCCTAATGGCAGCATGTACAGAGTGAACAGCAGCGGTCCTAGTACTGAGCCTTGTGGTACGCCATACTGAACTTGTGATAGATAAGACATCTCTTCATTTACTGCTACAAACTGATAACGGTCATGTCATGATTCTGCCTTCATGTTCCTGATTTTCCTAGTCTTGTGGCAGGATCATGGCAGAACCATGTTTTGTGTACAAGCGCATGGCTGCCCTGTTGTTTGGGCCATGTGCTTGTGTTGTCTCGTCACGTTACCCCGCCCCCTTGTTATCCTTGTCTTGTCATTATTGTCCAACTGGTGTCACCTGTTCCCCTCATTAGTTTCTACCTATTTAATCCCCTTGTGTTTGCCGTCCTGTGTCTGTACATTGTCAATCACTGCGTGTTACTCTCTGTGAGTACTTTGTCTGAATCTCGTAATAAGAATTGTAAGTTTGTGTAGCTGTTTTTTTTTCTATCTGTCTAGTCTTAGTCAAAGTTTAGCCTCCTAGTCTTGTCTATGTTTTGCCCCCTCGTGGGTTTTGTTCTCCCTGTTTTTGTCTATCAATAAACCCTGTGTGTGTGCATATCGTCTGCGTCTGGGTTCGCTCCTCCAACCCCATAACAGGTCAGATAAGTATGATTTAAACCATGCTAGTGCAATTCAACTAATGCCAACATAGTTTTCTAGCCTATTTAAAATAATGTTGTGGTCAATTGTATCAAATGCAGCACTAAGATCAAGTAACACTAATAGAGATACAACCATGATCGGATGATTAGAGCAAATCATTTGACTCTAATGAGAGCTGTCTCGGTACTATGGTACGGTCTAAATCCGGACTGAAAATCCTCCAGATATCATTTCTTTCAAGAAAGGAACACAGTTGTGATGATACTGCTTTTCTAGTATCTTTCACAGAAAAGGCATATTCAAGATCGGCCTGTAATTGACTAATTTTGTATGATCAAGTTGCGTTTTTTTAACAAGCGGTTTTATCATAGCCAGCTTAAAGGTTTTTGGTACGCATCCTAGAGACAAAGATGAATTAATGATATTAAGAAGAGGATCTATGACATCTGGAAGCATCTCCTTCAGTAGCTTAGTCGGTATAGGGTCTAACATACAAGTTGTTGATTTAGAAATTCTTCCTCTCCTATAGCAACAAATGAATAAAATGTTTCTTCAGGGAGACTACAATGCACTCCCTGATGCGATACTGTAGTAGACG
Source organism: Semotilus atromaculatus (assembly GCA_031834385.1). NCBI lineage: Eukaryota > Metazoa > Chordata > Actinopteri > Cypriniformes > Leuciscidae > Semotilus > Semotilus atromaculatus. The sequence goes on from JAULUF010000010.1 coordinate 84,116, forward strand.
GTTGCATAGTTATAATTTTGTCCCTGATATTATCAATCTTATAAGTGAAGTTCATAAAGTCATTACTGCTGTGTTGCTTAGACACTTCTGGGCTTGAAGCTTTCTTTTTCGTTAGTTTAGCCACTGTTTCAAATAAATACCTAGGATTATGTTTATTTTCTTCTAATAGGGTGTAAAAATAAGCAGATCTAGCAGCTTTTAAAGCCTCTCTGTAAGCAATCGAACTCTCTTTCCATGAAATCCGAAATACCTCTAGTTTAGTTTTCTTCCAGTTGCGCTCCATTTGGTTTCACTTTATTTTGATGGTCCCTTTAACACATTCGGTTGTCTATAAGTAGAATTGCTCCTACACGTCTACTAACTCTCATTAGAGTTTTAGTAGAGTATTAATAGACTGGTAGGGTTAGATTAAGTGGTAACACTTTACGGTAAGGGTACATGAATTATCATGAATTCATGTATAAATTCATGCATGAATTATGCATTCATTCATGCATTAATATCTCATGAATCATCAGGAACTAACACGAGTTCAACGCCTTTCATTCATGACTTCATGGATGAACAACACATTTAATTAAAACATTAACTAAGATGAGCACATCATCATGAATTATGATTTATTACGCATGATCATTATGTTTTCTTTGTTCTTTATCTAGGTCAGTGACCTAGTCACCACTTTAGTTGAGGGGCCACACACATGATGAAGTCATTGATAGATAATGCTTAGTTAATGATGACTACTCTATTGGACAGACCCCAAAATAGACCAATCACAGCTCATAGCACACAAATTCTGTTAATCAAATACAGTAGTCATCATTAACTAAGCATTATCTATCAATGACTTCATCATGTGTGTGGCCCCTCAACTAAAGTGGTGACTAGGTCCTTTGAAACACTGATGAACAATGTGCTATTAATGGTGGCATAACTGTGAACAAAGAAAACATCATAATCATGCGTAATAAATCATAATTCATGATGATGTGCTCATCTTAGTTAATGTTTTAATTAAGGTGTTGTTAAACAAGTTGTTGTGTGCACATCCCACCTTCTGGCAGGTGCAGGACAAAAAGAACTACTGAATTGAAAAGATTATAATGTCCGCAACACTGCTACTTACTCCCATATTTTAATAAAAAAGGCAACGTTTCGACCCTACTGGGTCTTCTTCAGGCCGAAGAAGACCCAGTAGGGTTGAAACGTTGCCTTTTTTATTAAAATATGGGAGTAAGTAGCAGTGTTGCGGACATTTTAATTAAGGTGTTGTTCATTCATGAAGTCATGAATGAAAAACATTGAACTCGTGTTAGTTCCTGATGATTCATGAGATATTAATGCATGAATGAATGAATAATTCATGCATTAATTTATACATGAATTCATGATAATTCATGTACCCTTACCGTAAAGTGTTACCAATTAAGTTGACATGTAGTTGAAAAGTTACTTATAGTCAGTAGAGTGTCTGTTGGAGGACAATAAAGAGTTAGCAGATATAAAGCAGACTGTCTACTAATACTCTAATGAGAGTTAATTGACATGTAGTTGCAAAGTTACTTATAGTCAACAGCACATTCAAAAGGGACCATCAAAATAAAGTGTTACCCTCCATTTTTCTGGCTGCTCTCTTAAGGGCCTGAGTGTGCTCGTTGTACCACAGCGTTGAACTATTTTCTTTAATCTTCTTTAAGCGCAACGGAGCAACTGTGTATAAAGTGCGAGAAAAGAGAGAGTTAAAAGTTTCTGTCCCAATATCAAGTTCTTCTAAGCTATCCGGGATGCTTAATGTGTATGTTTCTGCCTGAAACTGATCAGGAAGATTATTGATAAAGGAATCTTTAGTGGCAGAAGTTATAGTGCCGTGTACACAGTTGTTTCTGTCAACAAAGTTTAATGCGAGAGTATAAAAACGTTTCGCAGAGTTTTGAAAGTTTTATAAATGCTTGTATTTTCAGATCAACACTTAAAAAGTATTTTGAATATCATCCAGTTAAATTAGTTCAAAAAAAGGGTTAAATTCACTTAGCTTTTCCTTTATACTTGTGAGTTTTGTAAAGGACTTTTACAGGCTTTTCTCAAATCACAGAAGTGACCTCGACGTCCGGGTTAGCACTAGCATGAGCCATCAGGCAAGTGTTGTTTAAATAAACTCCTGATGTACTTACAAACTTTCCAGTGCCTCGATTTATGAGTACAGAACCTATTTGTACTACTGTAGAAATCTGGGACCATTCCGTGCATTATTAGTGGGGTAATTTACGAGATACAACTTTGGATCCATTAGCGCCTGCACTAAGACATTCGAAGCTGATATCTCTAAATAAGCTCTAACTCTAATGTCTGGCTCGAGGTCATGGAGCAAAGGACCCTAGGCTGACTTTACTCCGGATCATGCCTTAAGGCTGCGTTCACACTGTCATCCAAATGTGTGTAGCTCCTGTGTGTGAATGAAGCCATGAAGCGGTGGAGTTATGAGGAGTTATGAGGAGTTATGAGGAGTTATGAGGAGTTATGAAGAGTAATGAGGAGTTATGAAGAGTAATGAGGAGTTATGAAAAGTTAAGAAGAGTTATGAGGAGTTATGAAGAGTTACGAGGAGTTATGAAGAGTTAGGAGGAGTTACGAGGAGTTATGAAGAGTTAGGAGGAGTTAGGAGGAGTTATGAAGAGTTATGAGGAGTTATGAAGAGTTATGAAGAGTTATGAGGAGTTATGAAGAGTTATGAGGAGTTATGAAGAGTTATGAGGAGTTATGAGGAGTTATGAGGAGTTATGAGGAGTTATGAAGAGTTATGAGGAGTTATGAAGAGTTATGAGGAGTTATGAAGAGTTATGAGGAGTTATGAAGAGTTATGAGGAGTTATGAAGAGTTATGAGGAGTTATGAGGAGTTATGAAGAGTTATGAAGAGTTATGAAGAGTTATGAGGAGTTATGAGGAGTTATGAAGAGTAATGAGGAGTTATGAGGAGTTATGAAGAGTTATGAAGAGTTATGAAGAGTTATGAGGAGTTATGAGGAGTTATGAAGAGTAATGAGGAGTTATGAAGAGTAATGAGGAGTTATGAAGAGTTATGAGGAGTTATAAGGAGTTATAAAGAGTTATGAAGTGTTATGGGGAGTTATGAAGAGTTATGAGGAGTTATGAGGAGTTATGAAGAGTTATGAAGTGTTATGGGGAGTTATGAAGAGTAATGAAGAGTTATGAGGAGTTATGAGGAGTTATGAAGAGTAATGAGGAGTTATGAAGAGTAATGAGTTATGAAAAGTTATGAAGAGTTATGAAGTGTTATGGGGAGTTATGAGGAGTTATGAAGAGTTATGAAGTGTTATGGGGAGTTATGAGGAGTTATGAAGAGTTATGAAGTGTTATGGGGAGTTATGAAGAGTAATGAAGAGTTATGAGGAGTTATGAGGAGTTATGAAAAGTTATGAAGAGTTATGAGGAGTGATGAAGAGTAATGAGGAGTTATGAAAAGTTATGAAGAGTTATGAAGAGTTATGAGGAGTTATGAGGAGTTGTGAAGAGTTATGAAGTGTTATGGGGAGTTATGAAGAGTAATGAAGAGTTACGAGGAGTTATGAGGAGTTATGAAGAGTTATGAAGAGTTATGAGGAGTTATGAGGAGTTATGAAAAGTTATGAAGAGTTATGAAGAGTAATGAGGAGTTATGAAGGGTAATGAGGAGTTATGAAGAGTTATGAGGAGTTATGAAGTGTTATGGGGAGTTATGAAGAGTTATGAGGAGTTATGAGGAGTTATGAAGAGTTATGAGGAGTTATGAGGAGTTATGAAGAGTTATGAAGTGTTATGGGGAGTTATGAAGAGTTATGAAGAGTAATGAGGAGTTATGAAGCGTAATGAAGAGTTATGAAGAGTTATGAGGAGTTATGAGGAGTTATGAAGAGTTATGAGGAGTTATGAGGAGTTATGAAGAGTTATGAAGTGTTATGGGGAGTTATGAAGAGTTATGAAGAGTAATGAGGAGTTATGAAGCGTAATGAAGAGTTATGAGGAGTTATGAGGAGTTATGAAGAGTTATGAAGTGTTATGGGGAGTTATGAAGAGTAATGAAGAGTTATGAGGAGTTATGAGGAGTTATGAAGAGTAATGAGGAGTTATGAAGAGTAATGAGTTATGAAAAGTTATGAAGAGTTATGAAGTGTTATGGGGAGTTATGAGGAGTTATGAAGAGTTATGAAGTGTTATGGGGAGTTATGAAGAGTAATGAAGAGTTATGAGGAGTTATGAGGAGTTATGAAAAGTTATGAAGAGTTATGAGGAGTGATGAAGAGTAATGAGGAGTTATGAAAAGTTATGAAGAGTTATGAAGAGTTATGAGGAGTTATGAGGAGTTATGAGGAGTTGTGAAGAGTTATGAAGTGTTATGGGGAGTTATGAAGAGTAATGAAGAGTTACGAGGAGTTATGAGGAGTTATGAAGAGTTATGAAGAGTTATGAGGAGTTATGAGGAGTTATGAAAAGTTATGAAGAGTTATGAAGAGTAATGAGGAGTTATGAAGGGTAATGAGGAGTTATGAAGAGTTATGAGGAGTTATGAAGTGTTATGGGGAGTTATGAAGAGTTATGAGGAGTTATGAGGAGTTATGAAGAGTTATGAGGAGTTATGAAGAGTTATGAAGTGTTATGGGGAGTTATGAAGAGTTATGAAGCGTAATGAAGAGTTATGAAGAGTTATGAGGAGTTATGAAGAGTTATGAGGAGTTATGAGGAGTTATGAAGAGTTATGAAGTGTTATGGGGAGTTATGAAGAGTTATGAAGAGTAATGAGGAGTTATGAAGCGTAATGAAGAGTTATGAGGAGTTATGAGGAGTTATGAAGAGTTATGAAGTGTTATGGGGAGTTATGAGGAGTTATGAAGAGTTATGAAGTGTTATGGGGAGTTATGAGGAGTTATGAAGAGTTATGAAGTGTTATGGGGAGTTATGAAGAGTAATGAAGAGTTATGAGGAGTTATGAGGAGTTATGAAAAGTTATGAAGAGTTATGAGGAGTGATGAAGAGTAATGAGGAGTTATGAAAAGTTATGAAGAGTTATGAAGAGTTATGAGGAGTTATGAGGAGTTGTGAAGAGTTATGAAGTGTTATGGGGAGTTATGAAGAGTAATGAAGAGTTACGAGGAGTTATGAGGAGTTATGAAGAGTTATGAAGAGTTATGAAGAGTTATGAGGAGTTATGAGGAGTTATGAAAAGTTATGAAGAGTTATGAAGAGTAATGAGGAGTTATGAAGGGTAATGAGGAGTTATGAAAAGTTATGAAGAGTTATGAAGAGTTATGAGGAGTTATGAAGTGTTATGGGGAGTTATGAAGAGTTATGAGGAGTTATGAGGAGTTATGAAGAGTTATGAGGAGTTATGAGGAGTTATGAAGAGTTATGAAGTGTTATGGGGAGTTATGAAGAGTTATGAAGTGTAATGAGGAGTTATGAAGCGTAATGAAGAGTTATGAGGAGTTATGAGGAGTTATGAAGGATAATGAGGAGTTATGAAAAGTAATGAAGAGTTATGAAGAGTTATGAAGAGTTATGAGGAGTATGAAGAGTTATTAAGTGTTATGGGGAGTTATGAAGAGTAATGAGGAGTTATGAAGAGTTATGAGGAGTTATGAAGAGTAATGAGGAGTTATGAGGAGTTATGAAGAGTAATGAGGAGTTATGAGGAGTTATGAAGAGTAATGAGGAGTTATGAAGAGTAATGAAGAGTAATGAGGAGTTATGAGGAGTTATGGGGAGTTATGAAGAGTAATGAAGAGTAATGAGGAGTTATGAGGAGTTATGAAGAGTTATGAGGAGTTATGAGGAGTTATGAAGAGTAATGAGGAGTTATGAGGAGTTATGAAGAGTAATGAGGAGTTATGAAGAGTTATGAGGAGTTATGAAGAGTTATGAAGTGTTATGGGGATTTATGAAGAGTAATGAAGAGTTATGAGGAGTTATGAGGAGTTATGAAGAGTAATGAGGAGTTATGAAGAGTAATGAGGAGTTATGAAGAGTAATGAGTTATGAAAAGTTATGAAGAGTTATGAGGAGTTATGAAGAGTTATGAGGAGTTATGAGGAGTTATGAGGAGTTATGAAGTGTTATGGGGAGTTATGAAGAGTTATGAAGAGTAATGAGGAGTTATGAAGAGTAATGAGGAGTTATGAAGAGTTATGAGGAGTTATGAAGAGTTATGAAGTGTTATGGGGAGTTATGAAGAGTAATGAGGAGTTATGAAGAGTTATGAGGAGTTATGAAGCGTAATGAGGAGTTATGAGGAGTTATGAAGTGTTATGAGGAGTTATGAAGAGTTATGAGGAGTTATGAAGAGTAATGAAGAGTTATGAGGAGTTATGAAGTGTTATGGGGAGTTATGAAGAGTAATGAGGAGTTATGAAGAGTTATGAGGAGTTATGAAGCGTAATGAGGAGTTATGAGGAGTTATGAAGTGTTATGAGGAGTTATGAAGAGTTATGAGGAGTTATGAAGAGTTATGAGGAGTTATGAAGAGTTATGAAGTGTTATGAGGAGTTATGAAAAGTTATGAAGTGTTATGAAGAGTTATGAAGAGTTATGAGGAGTTATGAAGAGTTATGAAGTGTTATGAGGAGTTATGAAAAGTTATGAGGAGTTATGAAGAGTTATGAAGAGTTATGAGGAGTTATGAAGTGTTATGGGGAGTTATGAAGAGTTATGAGGAGTTATGAAGTGTTATGAAGAGTTATGAAGAGTTATGAGGAGTTATGAGGAGTTATGAGGAGTTATGAAGAGTAATGAGGAGTTATGAAAAGTTTCATAACTTTTCAAGCCTTTGGCTTGCTCAGTTGGGGATATTCAAATTAATTAACCAATCATTAATAACATTGATCAGCCCTTCCAAACTTGGATGTCTTTTTTTATTTTATTGTTTTCCACTAATAAACAAACATTGTTATGTTGTTTTGATTGATACTGTGAAGCTGCTTTGATACAATCTGTATTGTGAAAAGCGCTATATAAATATACTTGACTTGACTTGACTTGACTTATGAAGAGTTATGAAGAGTTATGAAGTGTTATGAGGAGTTATGAAGAGTTATGAGGAGTTATGAAGAGTAATGAGGAGTTATGAAGAGTTATGAGGAGTTATGAAGAGTTATGAAGTGTTATGGGGAGTTATGAAGAGTAATGAGGAGTTATGAAGTGTTATGGGGAGTTATGAAGAGTTATGAGGAGTTATGAAGTGTTATGGGGAGTTATGAAGAGTTATGAGGAGTTATGAAGTGTTATGAGGAGTTATGAAGAGTAATGAAGAGTAATGAGGAGTTATGAGGAGTTATGAAGAGTTATGAGGAGTTATGAAGAGTAATGAGGAGTTATGAGGAGTTATGAAGAGTAATGAGGAGTTATGAAGAGTTATGAGGAGTTATGAAGAGTTATGAAGTGTTATGGGGATTTATGAAGAGTAATGAAGAGTTATGAGGAGTTATGAGGAGTTATGAAGAGTAATGAGGAGTTATGAAGAGTAATGAGGAGTTATGAAGAGTAATGAGTTATGAAAAGTTATGAAGAGTTATGAAGTGTTATGGTGAGTTATGAAGAGTTATGAGGAGTTATGAGGAGTTATGAAGTGTTATGGGGAGTTATGAGGAGTTATGAAGAGTAATGAGGAGTTATGAAGAGTAATGAGGAGTTATGAAGAGTAATGAGGAGTTATGAAGAGTTATGAGGAGTTATGAAGAGTTATGAAGTGTTATGGGGAGTTATGAAGAGTAATGAGGAGTTATGAAGAGTTATGAGGAGTTATGAAGCGTAATGAGGAGTTATGAGGAGTTATGAAGTGTTATGAGGAGTTATGAAGAGTTATGAGGAGTTATGAAGAGTAATGAGGAGTTATGAAGAGTTATGAGGAGTTATGAAGTGTTATGGGGAGTTATGAAGAGTAATGAGGAGTTATGAAGAGTTATGAGGAGTTATGAAGCGTAATGAGGAGTTATGAGGAGTTATGAGGAGTTATGAAGAGTTATGAGGAGTTATGAAGAGTTATGAAGTGTTATGAGGAGTTATGAAAAGTTATGAAGAGTTATGAAGAGTTATGAAGAGTTATGAAGTGTTATGAGGAGTTATGAAAAGTTATGAGGAGTTATGAAGAGTTATGAAGAGTTATGAGGAGTTATGAAGTGTTATGGGGAGTTATGAAGAGTTATGAGGAGTTATGAAGTGTTATGAAGAGTTATGAAGAGTTATGAGGAGTTATGAGGAGTTATGAGGAGTTATGAAGAGTAATGAGGAGTTATGAAGAGTTATGAGGAGTTATGAAAAGTTTCATAACTTTTCAAGCCTTTGGCTTGCTCAGTTGGGGATATTCAAATTAATTAACCAATCATTAATAACATTGATCAGCCCTTCCAAACTTGGATGTCTTTTTTTATTTTATTGTTTTCCACTAATAAACAAACATTGTTATGTTGTTTTGATTGATACTGTGAAGCTGCTTTGATACAATCTGTATTGTGAAAAGCGCTATATAAATATACTTGACTTGACTTGACTTGACTTATGAAGAGTTATGAAGAGTTATGAAGTGTTATGAGGAGTTATGAAGAGTTATGAGGAGTTATGAGGAGTTATGAAGAGTAATGAGGAGTTATGAAGAGTTATGAGGAGTTATGAAGAGTTATGAAGTGTTATGGGGAGTTATGAAGAGTTATGAGGAGTTATGAAGTGTTATGGGGAGTTATGAAGAGTTATGAGGAGTTATGAAGTGTTATGGGGAGTTATGAAGAGTTATGAGGAGTTATGAAGTGTTATGGGGAGTTATGAAGAGTTATGAGGAGTTATGAAGTGTTATGAGGAGTTATGAAGAGTTATGAAGTGTTATGAGGAGTAATGAGGAGTTATGAGGAGTTATGAGGAGTTATGTGGAGTTATGAGGAGTTATGAAGAGTTATGAAGAGTTATGAGGAGTTATGAAGTGTTATGGGGAGTTATGAAGAGTTATGAGGAGTTATGAAGTGTTATGGGGAGTTATGAAGAGTTATGAGGAGTTATGAAGTGTTATGAAGAGTTATGAGGAGTTATGAGGAGTTATGAAGAGTTATGAGGAGTTATGAAGAGTAATGAGGAGTTATGAATAGTTATGAGGAGTTATGAAGAGTTATGAAGAGTTATGAGGTGTTATGAGGAGTTATGAGGAGTTATGAAGAGTAATGAGGAGTTATGAAGAGTTATGATGAGTTATGAAGAGTTATGAAGTGTTATGAGGAGTTATGAAGAGTTATGAGGAGTTATGAAGAGTAATGAGGAGTTATGAAGAGTTATGAGGAGTTATGAAGAGTTATGAGGAGTTATGAAGAGTTATGAAGTGTTATGGGGAGTTATGAAGAGTAATGAGGAGTTATGAAGTGTTATGGGGAGTTATGAAGAGTTATGAGGAGTTATGAAGTGTTATGGGGAGTTATGAAGAGTTATGAAGAGTTATGAGGAGTTATGAAGTGTTATGAGGAGTTATGAAGAGTTATGAAGAGTTATGAGGAGTTATGTGGAGTTATGTGGAGTTATGAGGAGTTATGAGGAGTTCTGAAGAGTTATGAAGAGTTATGAGGATTTATGAGGAGTTATGAGGAGTTATGAGGAGTTATGAGGAGTTATGAGGAGTTATGAAGCGTCATCACTTCTGTGATGTGACGATGACGAATATTCAACAAGGGAACATGCTTTATCACAGAGAGTTTGAGTGATTGGATGATTAAAGTGTCTCTGTATGACAGATGATGAACAGTAAGGTACTATGCGCACACTACACAAGCGCACACTACACAAACTCACACTACACAAGCTCACACTACACAAGCTCACACTACACAAGCTCACACTACACAAATTCACACTACACAAGCTCACACTACACAAGCTCACACTACACATGCGCACACTACACAAGCTCACACTACACAAGCTCACACTACACAAGCACACACTACACAAGCACACACTACACAAGCTCACACTACACAAGCTCACACTACACATGCACACACTACACAAGCTCACACTACACAAGCTCACACTACACAAATTCACACTACACAAGCTCACACAACACATGCGCACACTACACAAATTCACACTACACAAGCTCACACTACACAAGCTCACACTACACAAGCACACACTACACAAGCTCACACTACACAAGCTCACACTACACATGCGCACACTACACAAACTCACACTACACAAGCTCACACTACACAAACTCACACTACACAAGCTCACACTACACAACAAGTTCACACTACACAAACTCACACTACACAAGCTCACACTACACATGCACACACTACACAAGCTCACACTACACAAGCTCACACTACACAAGTTCACACTACACAAGCACACACTACACAAGTTCACACTACACAAATTCACACTACACAAGCTCACACTACACATGCGCACACTATACAAACTCACACTACACAAACTTACACTACACAAGCTCACACTAAAGCGCTATATAAATGAAGATGACTTGACTTGACCTATGAGGAGGATTTTGTGAATATTACCAGCCTTTTAGATTCTGGATGAGTGAGATTAGCCTGTGTTGTTATTGCCGCAGTTTCTGAAGCTTGTGTGAAGACTCCGCCCTCTTCAGGATGGAGGTGGAACTGCAGCTCATTTGCATTTAAAGGGACACACACAAAAACAGCCCGTTTTTGCTCACACCCACAATGGGGCAAATTTGACAAGATATAATATGATGATCTGGTATTTTAAGCTGAAATTTCACAGACACATTCTGGGGACACCATAGATTTATATTACATCTTATTCAAGGGGCATAATGTGTCACCTTTAAAGAGCCGCTCGTGCAAAAAATAGATGGGACAAAAACAGACGATTGAGAAGAAATGCACAATGTCCATGTCTGTTCAACAAAAACTGATGGTAAATGATACAAGTGTGAAATGAACTTTAAAAAAATGTTCTCCTCTATAACAGTTGTGCAGTGAGCCCCTTTATCCCCCCGTGTCGCTTCATAACACCTGTCCTGTGTTAGCGGTGCTTGATGATCCGGCTTTACTGGGCTTTTCTCCCGCCTGTGATGAATGTGTGTGCGTCCGTCCAAGCGCAGGTGCTTGGTGTGATTGATAGTCCTTTAAATCAGCACTTTTCATCTTATTGATTATGTGTGCAACTGCATATGCGGTCCGGTTCATTTTTATTGTCTGTCAGACGCTCCACGTCAAGGGTGAGTGGATTTGCAGTCCAGGGCTGCGTTTCCCAAAAGCATCGTAAGCATAAGTAGAGCGTAGATCCATTGCCACCAATAGACTCTATACAATCAGCTTTCTCTCGATTCTTGTCAGAAACAGTCCAGCTCTGAGAGGAACAAATGTGGGACTGACCCACATCAAACAGTGTCTGCAGATCCCAGGCTAGGCAAGCCGGACCGACACCAAGACTTGTCAGAATCTCTGAGTCCTTGCAGACGACAGAACCCAAAGCCTGTAACGTACAGTATCAACGTACAGTCTGTGAAACACAGACTCAGATGTTGTGCTCTTCAGTCTGTGTTCGTCACAGTGATGTTCAACCACAGAAGAAGATCATTGAGATCCACACTGGAACACTGACGACTTATCCGACCCAGCATTGATCTGACCAGATTTATCCCATAGGACAGTGTTGTGTTGTGTTGTGTTGAGTTGTGCAGTGTTGTGCTGTGCTGTGCAGTGCAGTGTGTGATGCGTGTGTGTGATGCGTGTGTGTCTCTGCTCAGGAGCCGAGGCTGCGAGAGCTGCTGGACGTGGGCACGCTGGAGGGCCGGACGGAGAACCGCACGCTCACGGTGGTCAGCGGTCAGGACATGGTCAGCATCTCCTACCACAACTTCGTGGCGTTTCATGAGGAGGTTGCCACGGTAACGCTGCTCCCACACCACACTGTAACCAGGACACGTGTGTGATCACAGCCGTCGCTCGTCTCTGAGCATCTCTTCAAAACTGTCAAGCGTTCAGTGTCTCTCTTTAAATGGCACATTCCATAATTCATTTTGAAATATATCATTTTGCTTTAGGAAGAGATTTAATCTGTAAAAAAACACAGCAATGCACTATCCAACACTACCTATCATGCACTATGATCTGCAAATGTGAGCGAGGCCAATAGTTTTATGATAGTTATGATGATCTTGTGATATTAATGCTGGTCGTGTGTGTGTGTGTGTGTTTGTGTTTGTGTTTGTGTTTGTGTTTGTGTTTGTGTTTGTGTGTTTGTGTGTGTGTGTGTGTGCGTGTGCGTGTGTGTGTGCGTGCGTGCGTTTGTGTGTGTGCGTGTGCCTGTGCGTGTGTTCAGGAGTGGGCCGAGGAGCTCTTCAGCCTGGCCTCAAACCTGCTGGCCCAGAACATGTGCAGAGAGTCCTGTCTGGAGAAGATGTGAGTGTTCCAGTGATGTCGAGTCTCCTTCATTTATACAGCACTTTAATAATATACAGTTTCACAGCAGCTTTACAGTGATAATAGGATCCAAGGTGCAAGTTTTGAAAGTTTTTGAAAAAACATTATCATATCTGTGTAAACTTCAAAACCGTGAATCTGTGAAAATGGTGACGGCGCACATGCGTATTACCGTTCAGTCTATAGTCTTGTGATCGATAAGACATCTCTTCATTTACTGCTACAAACTGATAACGGTCAGATAAGTATGATTTAAACCAGCGGTTCCCAAACTTTTTTTCCTGCGCACCCCCTTCTATGTCCCAACCGGGTTGGCGCACCCCCAATCCCCACTTAAAAAAAAAACGCAACAAAGCTTTGTTTTATCGCCATATAAAGACTCATGTTCAATCATGCGCAAATAACCAGAACACGCATGACAAATAACAACGTCAACAAAGTTTCAATATAATGCAACAAAGCTACGCACAAGCTTCCACTTTTAAGAGGATGATCGAGTGACAGACACAGGCTCAGTAACAGAAACCACGGTTATTTTCACCCGCGTAAAAGAAACATTGCAGCAAGGCTAGGCCTATTAAATGACGTGGAGCTAGCGTCATCATCATCATAACACAACGGTTATGGAAATTAGAACGACAGTACATTGAATGAAGTTACAAACGATCCACAACATTAAAGAGAATAGCAGTGGCCAACACTGGGCCCTTATGCAGGATACAGCACGGGATGAAGCAATGTCCACGATTAGGCCACAATGAATATGACAGGATAGGATGATAGAGACACAGCATAAGAGATGACTGACAAAATCAGGAGTAACGTTAGCATACAACAACTGGTGAATGCGCACCATAACACATGAAAACACACGGTCGCTTCAGGTGCTTCACTCTCTTCACTCGATCTCCCTCTCCTGTGCTATCTTTTTAAAG
>JAULUF010000010.1:102500-167500 GCA_031834385.1 Semotilus atromaculatus
CCCCAACTGAGCAAGCCAAAGGCAATAGTGGCAAGGAACCGAAAAACTCCATCAAGTGACCTAATGGTGTCCTAAAACTCCATCAGATGACCCAATGGAGAAAAAAAAAACCTTGGGAGAACCCAGGCTCAGTCGGGGGCCAGTTCTCCTCTGGCGTTTATGAACTAGAGGCCGGATTTACAGTAACTGTAAGATAAAAAATGTATATGAATGCCTGGCTGAATAGATGCGTCTTTAGTCTAGTTTTAAACTGGGAGAGCGAGTCTGAGCAACGAACAATATCAGGAAGGCTATTCCAGAGCTTCGGAGCTAAATGTGAAAATGCTCTCCCTCCTTTGGTGGATCTGGATATCCTAGGAATGACCAGAAGCCTCGAATTTAGTGATCTTAAAGAGCGCGATGGATTATAGGGCGATAGAAGATCCGTTAAATAGATTGGAGCTAAACCATTTAGAGCTTTATAAGTCAGAAGCAATACCTTGTAATTAATTCGGAACTTTATAGATAACCAATGAAGTGATGATAAAATCGGTGTTATATGATCATATTTTCTTGATCTAGTAAGAACTCTAGCGGCTGCATTTTGGACTAACTGTAGCTTGTTTATTGAAGATGCAGGACAACCAGCTAATAAAGCATTACAGTAATCTAGTCTCGAGGTCATGAATGCATGAACTAACTTTTCTGCATCAGAGACTGATAGCATATTACCTAGCTTAGCAATGTTTCTAAGGTGGAAAAAGGCTGTTTTTGTAACATATGAAATATTCTTTTCAAAAGACAGGTTGCAGTCTAATATAACACCCAGGTCTTTTACTGTAGCGGATAAAGTAACAGGGCATCCTACTATGTTAAAGTTGTGCTGTGAGAGGTTTTGTGGACGGTTTTTAGAACCGATAAGTATTACCTCTGTCTTGTCTGGATTTAATAAAAGAAAATGACGCGTCATCCAATCTTTTATATCTTTAACACAATCTGTCAATTTGGATAATTTAGCGTATTCATCTGGCCATGATGAAATATATATTTGAGTGTCATCAGCATAACAATGGAAACTAATTCCATGTTTCCTTATAATATTACCAAGTGGCAGCATATATATTGAGAATAATAGAGGGCCTAAGACAGATCCCTGCGGCACTCCATAGTTTGCCGGAGTTATGATCGATTTTTCTCCATTTCAATAGACGAAATGGTAGCGGTCAGATAAGTATGACCTGAACCAGCTTAATGTTTGTCCTTGAACACCAGTATAATTTTAAAGTTATAGCACACACACCATAAAGTGTGTGTGTGTGTGTGTGTGTGTGTGTGTGTGTGTGTGTGTGTGTGTGTGTGTGCCAGCGGGTCAGCTGGCGGGAAACTCCTCGGTGGAGATCTATCGGCAGGTCCTGCTGTCCGGCTGCCGGTGTGTGGAGCTCGACTGCTGGAAGGGTCGGACGGACGAGGAGCCGCTGATCACACACGGCTTCACCATGACCTCCGAGATCTCCTTCAAGGTACACTGACAGACTATAGCGAGTTTCCCCTGTCGGGCCAGTGCGAGCCGGGCTGTAAACGGGCGGGCGGGGCCGAGAGCCTCGGGTCTGGAGCACCGAGAACAACATGCTGCGTCTCCACTGTCGAGCCTGAAGCTCTGAAGCACTAAAACACACCCGTAACACGCCTCTCTGGAACAACGGCACACACACACACACATCATTTCACCAACTAATGAAAGTTTTATCAGAAAACGAATCAGAAAGAAATCACTGGAAACTAGCGAGATCGCAAAACGAACATGATAAAAGCGTCCGTTTGCTGGCATTTTATGTTGTTTAAATGTAAAACCCAAGCATCGATGTTTTACCACAGGTTTACAATAAAAAGTGATACATTGATCAAAATAAATTAAGTTGTGTCCAGATTAGTCACAGAAATAAAGTGGTTTACCGTTATTAGGACACACTTTATTCAGTCGCGTCTGTTTCTGTTTATTTGTAGTTGCAGGACAGTATGTTTATATCACATTTAGAAAGAAATTATCATTTATACAAATATGTCTCCAAAAATACGACCTGAGGAGCTTCAGCACTCTCTCCCAATACGCTTATATTTTCAGTCAGAGAAACAGTTGCTTTATTTTATGACATATGCGGAGCTAAATATGATATCTGACAGTCTGGTATAAAGAGACACGACATACTGACAGATAAAATAAAAACATGATTGTGATAGCCTATGATTTTTCTTCAAGCGATCATATTTACCATGTTTTCTATGAGTACATAGTCGTTTGCATCACGTATAGATATTTCTGCCTTATACAGTGATCAGAATCCACATCGGATCACAAACAGAAAGTTTTCAAAAATGAAAGTGAGTTTTGAGCTAAATGATGTTAAAAGTGTTTAATGATAATGCTAGCTGGTATATGGAATCTCCAGGTAAACTCCTCCTCTGCTCAGGACCTCTCCTCAAGCCCATCATTCAGTCAGGAAGGAGCTTTAGCAACAGAATGTGAAGGATTATGGGAAAGTGGCATGACAGAGGCAGATATTTGACTCAGAACTAATGATCATTCAAGTCACGTCAGAATGATCGTGTTTCGGTGTTGAGCACGTAAACGCCACCATCAGGTTGTAATGTTGAAGGCAAATGGTTATCGATTAGAATCAGTTTCCTGCGATGGACTGGTGTGTTTCTCTGGGAATGGGACAGACTCCCGCGACACTAGAGAGGAACAACTATGGAGAAAAGATGGATAGAATAAGCCAGGGTTTGGGTTTGTACAGTTCAGTTTGTACACTTATGATGAAGAACAGTTATAAAGTTAGCCAGAACACACTAGTCCTTGATCTGGTGTATGAAGAGACAGATCAAACACACAGAAAAAGAATTAATTACACACCTAATTCTTTTTTAAATTGTGACAGTCCTCCAGTTGTGGTGTTTTTCCATCATGTTTTAAAGGCAGGTCTCTTGTTTTCAGGAGGTGATTGAGGCCATAGCGGAGAGTGCCTTCAAGACGTCCCCGTTCCCCGTCATCCTGTCCTTCGAGAACCACGTGGACTCGTGAGTGGCGACGCTCTTCCACATCATTCCTGCTCTCAGAACAACATAAACGCTCAGTGAGAGCTGTACTCACACGATGGGTTATAGTTCATGTTCACAGCTTATAAATCATACTAAAAATGTTTTTTGTAAATATACAAATGCAGAATGTTTTCTGTAGAAGATAGAATTTAAAGTTTGTACGGTCTGAAATCATTGTTTATGGAGAATAAAACTCAGGGTTTGTTCTGTTTATGCTTTATAGTGTAATTCCCTTTCAAAAGCTACAATTGATGCTGCGCTGCTTAGCGCATTGGGAACGTCTTTATTCGTGACCTGTCATCGGCATCGTCATCGTCGTCGACCAATTCGTCTATCGCGGGTGCGAAGGCACGCGATTATATGACGCTGCCTCAGATCGGAGAGACGCTCAGCGTTCAGTCTCCTCCCCAGAGGGTAGTGTTGTAGTCGAGTCACCAACTGTCGAGTCCGAGTCGAGTCTCGAGTCCAAGTCCGAGTCACCAAAGAAGAGTCCGAGTCGAGTCCAAGTCGAGTCACCATTGCCTGAGTTCAAGTCCGAGTCGAGTCTCGAGTCCGAGTCCGAATCGAGTCTCGAGCCCCCAGTGCCTAACGTTACATGTCTCCACTCTGGTACCTTTAAAGAGCTGATAAAATTTATAAAAGAGGCTCTACATTGAACAAAAATGACAAATGACATTTTTGGATGATCAGTCAACTGGAATGGATAAAGAAAACAAAAAAGAAAGCCTAATTGGACAGAGGAGGAGAAATGCATTCTTCTTGACGAATATCCAATCCAATCCAATCCACTTTATTTCTATAGCACATTTTATAAACAGGAAGATTATGGTAAAAGAAAAACAATTTTGAAATTTTGAAAAGCAAACTAAATCCCAATGTAACTGCGGCAAAAAACAGAAAATGCAGTGCTATAAGCAGTTGTAACACCGCAGGTAAAGAGTGGTTGCGATGTGTGACATAGTCAAGGTCGCCGTCTAGTTTGTTAGCTAAAATAAACATAATTGTGTTATTGTATGATAAGCGGGATTAAGCGCTGAGCGCGTCCGGCTTTGGCTCAGCGCCAGCCATAGCACGAAAGCACAGTTTAAATCTAGCAGTTATGTCACGTCACTGTACATTCGCTCCTTAGTGGTCAGCTCAGCTGCTGCAAAGCGTGCCAAAATCGAAATTGCTGATTAGATGTAGAGGAACTTATCTAGTGTTAAATGAGTGTTACGTTATCTCTCTCCTCCGCAAATAATGCACGAGAATGCAGTGTAAAGTAAGTGACTTTAGTTAGTGTGTTGTCAAGCGAGAGGCGAGCGGGCGGTAGCAGTGTCTGTGAGGGAAACAATAGATCACGGCCGGTCTTGGACCCCAAAACAGGAAAAGTGTAACATCTTATATAAAATTTTTAGAACCTATTTAGTCAGAAACAACGTCATTCATTTGATGAATGCTCAAGTCCGATTTGATATATTCTCGAGTCCGAGTCCAAGTACTAGTCATCAGTCCGCGAGTCCAAGTCGAGTCACAAATCCAGAGAATGGAGTCTCGAGTCCAGGACTCGAGTACTCCATCACTGCCAGAGGGTAACGTGCTTGGGGGTTAAATGGGACTCTGTCACCATCAGGGGCACAACTGTCCCCCACTTGTGTAAAGACCATTTTAAACACCCTAAAGCAACATCTGGCTAGGTCAGGACATTGAATAGGTCTCATGGCAGCTGCGTCCACAGGGATCCCTCTGGGCCAACACAGCGGCAGCCTCTTACATAATCACCAGGGAGGTCTGCACTCACGCAATCTGAACAGAATAGCGAGGCAGATTTTCTCTGGGCCCAGGAGAAGTTCCTGTCACTCAGGGCAGTGTACATTCCAGGGCATCTGAATGTGGGAGCGGATTCACTGTCCAGACAAAAATTACACACGGGGGAATGGAAACTCCACCCAGATGTAGTAAAACAGATTTGGACCAGATTTTACAAAGCATAGGTGGACCTCTTCGCCTCCCAGCAGACAGCGCAATGTCCGCTCTACTTCTCTGAGTCACCGAGCCCCCCTGGGTCTGGATGCTATGGCGCACTCATGGCCCAAATGTGCCTGTATGAGTTTCCTCCAGTGGCTCTGCTCCCGGGAGTTCTAGCCAGAGTTCGCCAGTAAGGGTCTTGCCTCTTACTGATAGCGCCGCGTTGGCCGAACAGAGTGTGGTCTCGGAGATAATATCTCTCCTCGACGGCTCGCCATGGGCGATCCCAGAGAGGAGGGACCTTCTGCCCCAGGCGGAGGGCACGATATTCCATCCCAGGCCCTGTGCGACCTTCATGCTTGGCCCCCTATGGGTACCAGCTGAGGAACACTGGGCTTTCACCTGCCGTTATTGAGACCATTATAAGTGCTAGGGCTTCCTCCACTAGAAACAGTTATCCCAACAAATGGGGTGTCTTTGAAAGGTGGTGTGTTGTACATAATGCAGATCCAGTCAACTGGCAGATTTCTTCAGTTCTGGATTTCCTGCAGGAAAAATTATCATCAGGCACATGCCCCGCCACTCTCAAGGTTTATGTGGCCACTCTTTCGGCTTGCCACGCCTTGTTTGACGGGGTGCCAGTCGGGAGACATCTTCTGCTCGCTCGCTTTATTTGTGGGGCCAGACGACTGAGGCCTCCCGTAAGAACCAAGATCCCTTCGTGGGACTTAGCTATAGTCCTCGAGGGTCTGGTTGAGACCCCCTTTGAACCTCTAGAGTCACGTCTGACAAACTTCTGACCCTAAAGAGGGTTTTTCTTACGGCTATTACCTCTCTAAAAACAATCGGGGACATTTTTTTTCTCCATTAGGTGACTTGATGGAGTTTTAGGACACCATTAGGTCACTTGATGGAGTTTTAGGACACCATTGGGTCACTTGATGGAGTTTTTGGTCACCATTATGTCACTTGATGGAGTTTTTGGACACCATTGGGTCACTTGATGGAGTTTTAGGACACCATTGGGTCACTTGAGGGAGTTTTTGGACACCATTGGGTCACTTGATGGAGTTTTAGGACACCATTAGGTCACTTGATGGAGTTTTAGGACACCATTAGGTCACTTGATGGAGTTTTTGGACACCATTGGGTCACTTGATGGAGTTTTTGGACACCATTGGGTCACTTGATGGAGATTTTCGGTTCCTTGCCACTGTTGCCTTTGGCTTGCTCAGTTGGGGATATTCAAATTAATTAACCAATCATTAATACCATTGATCAGCCCTACCAAACGTGGAGGTTGAACATTGTTTTGATTGATACTGTAAAGCTGCTTTGGTGCAATCTATGTTGTGAAAATCGCTATATAAATATACTTGACTTGACTTGACATGCAGGCTCAATCAATACCATGTCACATTGGGTCAGGGATGCTATTGCTCTTGCCTATGAGGCGCGCAGCCAAGCTCCGCCAACGGGTCTTAGGGCTCACTCCGCCAGAGGGGTCGCCTCTTCTACTGCTTTGGCAAGAGGTGCCCCCCTTGCAATTTGTTTGTGATGCGGCAGGCTGGTCCTCTCCGCACACATTCATAAGGTTTTATAGTTTGGATGTTCATGCCACTCCGGGCTCTCACGTCCTTGAGTCGACATCACAAGCTAATGACTTGAGCTTTCCTGCGTTCTTGTGAGAACACCTACACAACCGTAAGGAGTCCAGACACCTTCAAGCACGGCAGCGTGGGCATTCTCGTTCCCAATGCGCTAAGCAGCGCAGCATCGATTGTAGTTTTTGAAAGGGAACGTTCCGGGTTACTTGACTGTAACCCTGTTCCTGAAAAAGCAGAGCGAGATGCTGCGCTGCATTGCCGTGCTGATGATGTCCCAGGAGCGCAGCATCTCGCTCGCTTTTTCGGCCGGAACGATACTTTCATTCTTCTGACTTGCACTGATATTGTTTCATTTAAACCGGAACGAACCCTAACCTCATTGTGTGTGTCTCAGTCCCAAACAGCAGGCAAAGATGGCAGAGTATTGTAGATCAATATTTGGGGATGCATTACTGACCGACCAACTGGAGAAATACCCTGTGAGTGATAAACACAGATCACACACACGCATGCACACACACACGCATGCACACACACACGCATGCACGCACACACGCACACACACATGCACACACACTCAAACAAACACACACACACACACACGCACACAGTGTTTTCCACAGTGTTTTTAATCTGTGACTTTGATCATTTACGATAATTTCTTGTGGTTCTTTTTCTTGTTTTTTCACCCTTCCATCCTTCCTTTTCTCTCATCATACATTATTAATGCTGGTAAACACCATGTCCCTCATGAGTAACTTGGAAACCCCAACATTAGCTTTTTTAAAGTTTCTAATCCATCATGCGCAGCTATGAGAGTAAAGTGTTTTCCTGGTTTTCTGGTGTGTTCAGCTGGAGGCCGGTGTTCCTCTGCCGAGTCCAGTGGACCTGATGGGGAAAATACTCATCAAAAACAAGAAGAATTCCCACAAAACTGACGGCAGTGGCAAGAAGAAGCTGACAGAGCAAACGTCCAGCGCTTGCAGTGACACGTCCAGTGTGTGTGAGCCCTCGTCTCCCAGCGCAGGTGTGTGTGTGTGTGTGTGTGAGCCCTCGTCTCCCAGCGCAGGTGTGTGTGTGTGTGTGTGTGTGTGAGCCCTCGTCTCCCAGCGCAGGTGTGTGTGTGTGTGTGAGAGCCCTCGTCGCCAAGCGCAGGTGTGTGTGTGTGTATGAGCCCTCGTCTCCCAGCGCAGGTGTGTGTGTGTGTGTGAGGCCTCGTCTCCCAGCGCAGGTGTGTTTGTGTGTGTGTGTGTGTGAGGCCTCGTCTCCTAGCGCAGGTGTGTGTGTGTGTGTGAGGCCTCGTCTCCTAGCGCAGGTGTGTGTGTGTGTGTGAGGCCTCGTCTCCCAGCGCAGGTGTGTGTGTGTGTGTGTGTGTGTGAGCCCTCGTCTCCAAGCGTGTGTGTGTGTGTGTGTGAGCCCTCGTCTCCCAGTGTGTGTGTGTGTGTGTGAGCCCTCGTCTCCCAGTGTGTGTGTGTGTGTGTGTGTGTGTGTGTGTGAGCCCTCGTCTCCCAGCGTGTGTGTGTGTGTTTGTGTGTGTGTGTGTGTGTGTGTGTGTGTGTGTGTGTGTGTGTGTGTGTGTGTGTGAAATCGTATTGCCTTCTTTGCGGACGCGAGCGACTCAACCCAAGCGGAATAGAAAGGTGAGCAGGAATAAACTTGCAAACCTGTGGCAGCATAGAAGATCTAAAGCGATTCAAGTAATTTTAAACAGTAGTGAATATCTTGCCCGTCCATCGTGCTCTAGCGATATCACAGTCATACAAACTTATTATGACAATAAATGCCAAGATCAGAGGCGTAATGATGATCTCCCACCCCCACCCTGGTATTTGAACGTGCCGCCAATGAAGCCAATCTTTTTCCCTGAAACCACGCACTTCACATTTAAGGAAGTAGAGACTGTCTTAAAAAAACCTCCCTAACAATAAAGCCAGTGGCAAGGATGGTGTGACATATGAGACTCTTAAAACAATGCAGTCACGTAAAATTTTAACAACTTTTTTTAACGTCTGTTTGGAAAGGAGCACTAATCCATCGTATTCCAAAAAAAGACAACATTCCTGATGAACCATCAACATGGAGGGATATATCCCTTCACCCTACCATCTATAAAGTTTTCATGAAATGTATAATGGCCAGAGTTCTCCCTTGGTTGGTGGAAGCCGACATCTTATCCACTAAACAAAAGGCGTACATCAATAGACAATGTATGAATGAGCATGTATTTTGCCTGAAAACAGGGATAGATGATTTTAAGCACGAGTCTTGTAAACTGTACTCAGTCTTCTTAGACTTTAGAGATGCATTCGGAACTTTATCTCACAATGTCATGTTCAGATTACTGGAGGAAATACAGCTACCTAAACTGTTCATTGACATAGTGAAAGATGTATATAAAGGCTCCTTTATTGAAGTAATCTGTGGAGAACAGCTCACCCAGCCAACACCACTCCAGATAGGCATTAAAACTGGCTGTCCTTGGAGTGCAATTAATTTTATAATTGCCATCAACCAATGGATAAAGTGGATGTGTCAATGTGCCCCGCCTGGTGTGATATCGCCTATCCCAGTTCAGGGCTATGCAGATGATGTCCAGATTGCCTCCAGAGAAGAAAGCGTCATTAAGAACATGCTGGCCAGGACAGACTCTTTTCTGAAGTGGTCAGGCATGGAGATCAACGACACTAAATGTGCTGTTCTGTACGAGAGGAGAAGTGGAGGGAACAGGTGGTACCGTTCAAAAACTGATAAATGCCCAGTGTTTACAGTAGCAACATATATTCTCTTCATGAGACATACACTTATCTTGGACATAAAATTAACATAGCAGGAGAATGGAAGGAGCAAGTAAGCAAAATTTTGTCAGAATTTACATCTAGGCTGGATTTGATTGACAAATGCCCACTGCCACTGACCATGAAGTTAGAGGCTGTTAGACAGGTGGCGCTGTCTAAAGTACAACATCTATTCTCCAACGTTCATATCCAACAGAAAGTGCTGAGTGAAATTATTAACAAGACAGTGAGTCTAGTGCGAAAATGGTTTGAACTGAACACGCATAGTACCCGTGAAATTATTTTTCACCCCCAATGGGAAGGAGGGTTGGGGTTACCAAACATGATATGGATTTATACCAGCATGCGGATTTCCCATCTTCTGAACATGCTGAATAATGATGACAAGGAAGTGAGAGAGCTGGCCCGATCCTCCCTGTTCTTGGACCTCCGGAGACGCAAGGTGCCGCTGGCCAGAGAGTCAGAGACACACTTCCTTGGCTTTAAGAGAAAATCCAGCGGGAAACTTGACACCCATTCTGCCGGCTTTGGCGTCTGGTCAGACTGGCCGGACCTGAACGACCTCTGTGTTCGAACTGGAGTATCACTGGAGTGGGTGCGGTCTGACTCTGGGATTGTGAGCGTCTCCGAGGACATCATTACTGACCCCCTGACCTCTGTCAGGGCCACAGCCACATACGGTGGTCACAGCTACACCCTAACATCCACAGGGGCCCGGCCAACTCTCCTGGACCTACACCAACATCAGCAGAAACAACACTGGACTGGACTGAAACTCCAGGGGAAACTTGCGTATCTCTCCTCTGCTGATCACTCTGTTTCTCACTCATTTTTTAAGAATACCGCACTCAGTGAGGACATTATCATTTTTACAGTTAAAGCCAGACTACAAGTTCTTCCAACCAGACTCAATCTTTCTATCTGGTTTCCTACAACTCAGGTACCTCATTGTTTGCATCACACTTCAGAACAGATCACTGTCACACTGCCACACATCTTGAATGGCTGCCATGCCTATAAAGGAATGTACATCGCACGCCACGACAGAATAGTGGATATTTAGTGAAGGACATATCAAGCCTTTTCTCATCTGCTGTAAAAATGTACAAACATTCCTGTGTAAAATCATCTATGTTTCTGAATTGTAATAGCTCTGAAACCTTTTCTCATGTGCTTGCAAATACACCAGATATTGTTGTGATTAATGAGGAGATCAGTGAGGTGTTCGTTGTGGAGGTTGCATGTACTTTTGACTCTAGTATGGAAGAAGCCTTTATGACTAAGATGATTAAATATCAACCACTCCTAAACGTCATCTCAGAGTTAGGTTATCAAAGCCGACTTCTTGTGCTCATATTTGGCAGCTTAGGACACACACACAGGCTGGTTGTAAGAGGGCTTAAACAACTAGGGATGCCCAAAAAGAGGGCTAAACGGCTAGCAAAGTACTGCGCTCTGTCTGCTATTATAGGCAGCCGTCATATCTGGCGGAGACGGTGCTACTTGTATCCATAACAACTGAGTGACGCTACATATTATGAAGATCTACTGTATGCCACTGGTCCTTGATTATGTGCATGCATTTGACTGCATCTATAGTATTTGTGTCCCTGTAAATCATTTATTTTAAGTGGACTTAAATAAATAGTTAAAATGTGTGAGCCCTCGTCTCCCAGCGTGTGTGTGTGTATGTGTGTGTGTGTGTATGTGTGTGTGTGTGTGTGAGCCGTGAGCCCTCGTCTCCCAGCGCATATGTGTGTGTGTGTGTGAGCCCTCGTCTCCCAGCGCATGTGTGTGTGAGCCCTTGTCTCCCAGTGCAGGTGTGTGTGTGTGTGTGTGTGTGAGCCCTCGTCTCCCGGTGCAGGAGCAGTAACACTGACATTTTGTGTGTGTGTGTGTGAGCCCTCGTCTCCCAGCGCATGTTTGTGTGTGTGTGTGTGAGCCCTCGTCTCCCAGCGCATGTGTGTGTGTGAGCCCTTGTCTCCCAGTGCAGGTGTGTGTGTGTGAGCCCTCGTCTCCCGGCGCAGGAGCAGTAACACTGACATTTTGTGTGTGTGTGTGTGAGCCCTCGTCTCCCAGCGCGTGTGTGTGTGAGCCCTCGTCTCCCAGCCCATGTGTGTGTGAGCCCTCGTCTCCCAGCGCATGTGTTTGTGTGTGTGTTTGTGTGAACCTCTCACATTAGTCCTGTTTGTCTTTCCCACTGAGGACGTTATTATATCCTGGTTTGTGTTCATATACAGTGTGATTGCGTAATGTTTGTATCAACATTACAGCAAGGAAGAAGCAAAATGTCAAATTTGTCTTTGGTTAAAATTGGCATGAAATGTAAATGTAAATTCCCCCAATATATTTTCAGTTCATCCCGGCATGTTTCTTTCTAGTCATTTTTAATCAAAATGTCTGGATGTTTGAAATGACAGACTTCTCCCTGTGACGTACGCAGGATTGTCCAATCATTTGGCCCAATTAAACCCCGCCCCTTTTTTACAATCCACTGCACTCGCATTCAAATCCATCTCCATTTTTGAAGATAACACCCACTTTCTCAACATCCAATGAACAACCGACGGGTAGAATCAAGTCACCGCTTCGCAGTTGTTTTATTTGTCCGATAATCTAAGATTCTTCAGATTCATTGCGACTGTAAACGCTGCACTCGCTCCTGTTTTTATATTCCTCAATGATTAGTTCCAGTCGTGGTGTTTGCCAGCGACTGGTGAAGCTGAGCTCCAGTCGTGTCTGTGTTGTGTTACACTGAATGATAAAGCCTAGAGCGGTGTGTGTGTTTAGGCTCGACACACACGGAGACAGAGGCTCATGCAGACGGGACAGAGAGAGGAGACCGGAGAGTCCCGGGAATCAAGTCCAGCGGCTCCATGTCACACAACACAGGTCTGGCCGGTCACAGAGGGTTGATTGAGTGTGAAGTGGGGTAAATTGAGCCGCGCTCCTCACACTGAGTGACGTTTGTCCATCAGGTGAAGCGGATGCAGACAGCGATGTGGAGGATGAGAATGATTACAGAAAAAAGTCCATTGATGAGGTCAGTGTCATTAGTATTTTAAAAATGAATCAAACTTTCAGCAAAACTCTGAACACAGTTCATGACACACATCATCCATATTACAGTTTTTCTCGATTGCTTAAACACATTTCTTGAAACTATACCTCGTATTCTCAAAACAGTAAACACAAATCCATAACGTCTCACCCAATTCCCCAAACATCCTATTTTCGGGTCAAAATGAAGCTCTACTCTCAAAACCATTCACTCTTGCTGAAAAACCAAACTTTGCCCTCAGACAGGACACACAAGCCCTCAAAATCACACACACTACAACATAGTCTAACACACTAGTGCAATAAATTCAAAACAACACTTCCAAAACTGGTAGGTTGCTTGTGGTTCCCCCCTACACAAACCTTTTCACATGATGAACACAAAAAACATAACCAATGGATTTGTACTCTTCTTCTTTTTTTTACTCTCTCCTCTAAAAAATGTTTTATATTTACTTACGTAAGATGTGTGTGACCATCATATGACAGTAAAAGAGCACACACAAACCTTATTCTAATATGTAGTTGTATTGGAATGGTAAAGAGTTTTGGTACGTGACAGGAGGGCCTCCACTCAAGGATGCAATATGATGAACAAGTCTAGAATGTTCCACGTATGGTTGAAATACCATCATTGGCCTAGAAAGATAACATTCTTGGACTCAAGACTGTAGTAGTTCCACTGAAGTAGAAAGGATGCCCTCCTTCAGTGTCACACTCTGGAGCCACTCTGCGTGACTGTACAACTGCTGGCCTTTTCCTGCAAGAAAATAAACCTCATCAAAGACAATTGGAAATGTTTGTCTCTTATTCAGTGATAGAATTGTCTTTGCCACCACACCTCCCTGAAGGTTCTGATGATGGAGGCGACAGTGAAGCACTCAAATCTGGCCTTACTTGTAGCCCGGCCTTCCTCATAGTCATACCATTGACAAAGACATGGTCAACTAAAGTGGCTTGAATTTCATCCGAGACTGCTTGTCTTCCTGTCCTTCCCCTTGCCCTTGCCCTTGCCCTTCCTCTTCCTCCTCCTCCTTCTCCTTCTCCTTCTCCTTCTCCTTCTCCTTCTCCTTCTCCTCCTCCTCCTTCTTCTCCTCCTTCTCCTTCTCCTTCTCCTCCTCCTCATCCTCCTCTTCCTCCTCCTCCTCCTCCTCCTCCTTCTTCTTCTCCTCCTTCTTCTTCTCCTCCTTCTCCTCCTCCTCCTCCTCCTTCTCCTCCTCCTTCTTCTTCTCCTTCTCCTTCTCCTCCTTCTTCTCCTTCTTCTTCTCCTCCTCCTCCTTCTCCTCCTCCTCCTCCTCCTCCTCCTCCTTCTTCTTCTCCTTCTCCTCCTTCTTCTCCCCCTTCTACTCCTCCTTCTCCTCCTTCTCCTTCTCCTCCTTCTTCTTCTTCTTCTCCTCCTTCTCCTCCTCCTCCTCTTCCTCCTCCTCCTCCTCCTCCTCCTTCTTCTTCTCCTTCTCCTCCTTCTTCTCCTTCTTCTTCTCCTCCTCCTCCTCCTCCTCCTCCTCCTCCTTCTCCTTCTCCTCCTTCTCCTCCTTCTTCTCCTCCTCCTTCTCCTCCTCCTCCTCCTCCTTCTCCTCCTTCTCCTTCTCCTTCTTCTTCTCCTCCTCCTCCTCCTACTCCTCCTCCTTCTCCTCCTTATTCTTCTCCTTCTCCTCCTTCTTCTCCTTCTTCTTCTTCTTCTCCTTCTCCTCCTCCTCCTCCTCCTCCTCCTCCTCCTCGACCTCTTCCTTCATGTCTTTCTGGATCCATTGTTCCAAAACTCAAACTGATTCGGGCCCTTTTTTCTATTGAAAGATCTGATTGATGTGTGTTAAATTTTGACTCTTAGTGTTTTCACCAGGGTAATTGTGTGCTAACTGAGCTGAAGCTGTGCTGACTTGAGTGAACAATATTGAATACTAGTGCTTTCTAAATGACCACATGGTCTAGGCAATGAGAAATTAAGGGATTTGTGTGTATAGTTTTGCAGTGACAGTTCAACAATTCTGACTCGTGTGTCAAAACAGGGAATAGTGTTTATAGTTTAGTGAAATGGGTGTGCTTTTGGATAAATGGCATTATGGTTTTGAAATTTTAGTTCAAAAGCCTGGTTATAGTGTTTAAGCAATTGAGAAAAACTGTAACAGCTCTTGTGTTCATGACACACATCATCCATATTAACAGCTCTTGTGTTTCATTATAAAACACCGCTGTTTAAATACAACACTCATTTACTGATGACCTGCAGCAATGATCATGTGTGAGAGTGCTCGTGTTTATATTACATTGTGGGGACCAAATGTCCCCACAAGTATAGTAAAACCTGAAATCACCTACATTGTGGGGACCAGCCAGCGGTCCCCATGAGGAAAACAGCGTATAAATCACACTAAGTAATGTTTTTTGAAAATGTAAAAATGCAGAATGTCTCCTGTGATGGGTAGGTTTAGGGACAGGGGCAGTGTAAGGGGACAGAATATATAGTTTGTACCGTCTAAAAACCATTACGCCTATGGAGAGTCCCCACAAAGATAGCGAACCAGACGTGTGTGTGTGTGTGTGTGTGTGTGTGTGTTCAGTTTGCCATCTGGTGGTCTTTCAGTGCAGCACAGCCTCAGATCTCAGTAAATCTTCTCTGTTGTCAGTAGTTTTACGGTGTAGCGACTCTCATCTGGTTCTATACGTGACGTGATTTGATGCTCTCACAATGCTTTAAGAAATATTTTCATTTTAAATTCATTTTATTCCTCTTTTATTTTTAAAACAGTTCTATTGATTTACTGGTAAATAATGCTTATTTTGACCATATATTATGAAAAGATTTTTCTTAGTTGAAAATACATAATTATATGTCACATATTCTCATACAGTCACTGATTATGTACATTTTAGTTATATATATATATATATTGTGTGTGTGTGTGTGTGTCTGCAGGGCATGGCAGTAAATGAAGCCTTCGCCACAGAGGAGATGTCCAACTTAGTCAACTATGTTCAGCCTGTTAAATTCAACTCCTTTGAGGCGTGCAAAAGTAAGTCAGTCTGTTCTCACGCCACAGGGTGTTTTCACTGTAAGATCTCTGTGTTACGGTTCACGACTGTGTTTGTTTTCCACAGAAACTGACCGGAGTTACGAAATGTCGTCGTTTGTGGAAACTAAAGCGCTGGAGCTGCTCAAGGAGTCCCCGGTGGAGTTCGTTGAGTATCTTTTATTCGTACGGAACTTTTGCTGGTCGAAGACTCTTTCAAATCAAAGTGTAATTTGGTGTTTAATAAAAGTTTTATATAGCGCTTTATACAACAGATTGTTTCAAAGAAGCTTTACAGTGATAAACGGGGGAAAAAAACTATTATGAATCGTATATTTAATCTTCTGTAGAAAACAGTGATGTCATCATCAGTCAGATCAATAATACTGTTGAATATTAAGTTTCCTCCACTAATGAAGCCAGAGGCGTGGGAGATGTTTTTCTTCTTTTACACCTGACTTAAGTCTACCGGTCGTCTACTAATCGACGTCCCTAACTCTCCTGATTGGCGTTCAATAGTATTATACCCTTGCGAGTGTTTATACTCTAAACTCTCCTGATCGGCGTTCAGTAGTATTATACTCTAGCGAGTGTTTATACTCTAAACTCTCCTAATCGGCGTTCAATAGTATTATACTCTAGCGAGTGTTTATACTCTAAACTCTCCTGATCGGCGTTCAATAGTATTATACTCTAGCGAGTGTTTATACTCTAAACTCTCCTGATCGGCGTTCAATAGTATTATACTCTAGCGAGTGTTTATACTCTAAACTCTCCTGATCGGCGCTCAATAGTATTATACTCTAGCGAGTGTTTATACTCTAAACTCTCCTGATCGGCGTTCAATAGTATTATACTCTAGCGAGTGTTTATACTCTAAACTCTCCTGATCGGCGTTCAATAGTATTATACCCTTGCGAGTGTTTATACTCTAAACTCTCCTGATCGGCGTTCAATAGTATTATACTCTAGCGAGTGTTTATACTCTAAACTCTCCTGATCGGTGTTCAATAGTATTATACTCTAGCGAGTGTTTATACTCTAAACTCTCCTGATCGGCGTTCAATAGTATTATACTCTAGCGAGTGTTTATACTCTAATCTCTCCTGATCGGCGTTCAATAGTATTATACTCTAGCGAGTGTTTATACTCTAAACTCTCCTGATCGGCGTTCAATAGTATTATACTCTAGCGAGTGTTTATACTCTAAACTCTCCTGATCGGCGTTCAATAGTATTATACTCTAGCGAGTGTTTATACTCTAAACTCTCCTGATCGGCGTTCAATAGTATTATACTCTAGCGAGTGTTTATACTCTAAACTCTCCTGATCGGCGTTCAATAGTATTATACCCTTGCGAGTGTTTATACTCTAAACTCTCCTGATCGGCGTTCAATAGTATTATACTCTAGCGAGTGTTTATACTCTAAACTCTCCTGATCGGCGTTCAATAGTATTATACTCTAGCGAGTGTTTATACTCTAAACTCTCCTGATTGGCGTTCAATAGTATTATACTCTAGCGAGTGTTTATACTCTAAACTCTCCTGATCGGCGTTCAATAGTATTATACTCTAGCGAGTGTTTATACTCTAAACTCTCCTGATCGGCGTTCAATAGTATTATACCCTTGCGAGTGTTTATACTCTAAACTCTCCTGATCGGCGTTCAATAGTATTATACTCTAGCGAGTGTTTATACTCTAAACTCTCCTGATTGGCGTTCAATAGTATTATACTCTAGCGAGTGTTTATACTCTAAACTCTCCTGATCGGCGTTCAATAGTATTATACTCTAGCGAGTGTTTATACTCTAAACTCTCCTGATCGGCGTTCAATAGTATTATACTCTTGCAAGTGTTTATACTCTAAACTCTCCTGATCGGCGTTCAATAGTATTATACTCTAGCGAGTGTTTATACTCTAAACTCTCCTGATCGGCGTTCAATAGTATTATACTCTAGCGAGTGTTTATACTCTAAACTCTCCTGATTGGCGTTCAATAGTATTATACTCTTGCAAGTGTTTATACTCGAAACTCTCCTGATCGGCGTTCAATAGTATTATACTCTAGCGAGTGTTTATACTCTAAACTCTCCTGATTGGCGTTCAATAGTATTATACTCTTGCAAGTGTTTATACTCGAAACTCTCCTGATCGGCGTTCAATAGTATTATACTCTAGCGAGTGTTTATACTCTAAACTCTCCCGATCGGCGTCGGCCGAGTCGTGGACGTCTTGACGGCTGTGAACTCTAGAAGAAGATCTCCAGCACTCCACTCCTGCTCAACTAAACTGACTCCAGCTTTAATCTCGGCCGGAAGATCTCATGCTAATCTCACAGAGAATCCCACCGGCAAAAAGAACACAACGGTTTTTATAGAATAGGAG
Organism: Semotilus atromaculatus; assembly: GCA_031834385.1. Taxonomy (NCBI): domain Eukaryota; kingdom Metazoa; phylum Chordata; class Actinopteri; order Cypriniformes; family Leuciscidae; genus Semotilus; species Semotilus atromaculatus. The sequence continues at coordinate 120,382 of JAULUF010000010.1, forward strand.
GATGGCAGAGGTGACATGATTCATTACATCATACCTATAATTTGATTGGTTCTTCATATGCAAACCCTTCTGTTACTAAGTAGACACAAACTCAGTCCCAAGTTTTTAAACCTGGACATCCGTCTAGCTTCATTTCCCCTTTTGTTATATTCAGACATGATTCAGACACACACACTGACTGAGTTAGTTTTTTACCAAAAGGTTTGGAAACATGTAGAATTCAAAAGCATATGAATGTTATTCCTGCAAGAAAAATAAATGTTATGATTATTTAAAACCCCTCCGCTGCGACAGCGGCAGGAACCCTCCATCCGTGACGGAGACCCCTGAGAGAACTCAGTCTCAGGTCTGGACAACGGACCAACACTGTCATTATATAATCGTATCCTTTGTTAGAGACTCTTGACTCCTCCACACAGGTATAATAAACTACAGCTGAGCAGAATATATCCCAAAGGAACACGAGTCGACTCCTCGAACTACATGCCTCAAGTCTTCTGGAACGCCGGCTGTCAGCTCGTGGCTCTGAACTTCCAGACCATCGGTAGTGTCCGTTCAGTGCCTTCAGTGTGTGTGTGTGTGTGTGTGTGTGTGTGAGTGTTCAGATGTGTGTGTGTGTGTGTGTGTGAGAGAGTGTTCAGATGTGTGTGTGTGTGTGTGTATGTGTGTTTCTGGTTCAGATGTGTGTGTGTGTATGTGTGTGTGTTTCTGGTTCAGGTGTGTGTGTGTGTGTGTGTGTGTGTGTGTGTGTGTGTGTGTGTGTTTCTGGTTCAGGTGTGTGTGTGTGTGTGTGTGTGTGTGTGTGTGTGTGTGTTTCTGGTTCAGATGTGTGTGTCTTTGTGTTTCTGCTTTCAGGTGTGTGTCTTTGTGTTTCTGGTTCAGATGTGTGTGTCTTTGTGTTTCTGGTTCAGATGTGTGTGTGTGTGTGTGTGTGTGTGTGTGTGTGTGTGTGTGTGTGTGTGTGTGTGTGTGTGTGTCTTTGTCTTTGTGTTTCTGGTTCAGATGTGTGTGTGTGTGTGTCTTTTGTGTTTCTGGTTCAGATGTGTGTGTCTTTGTGTTTCTGCTTTCAGGTGTGTGTGTGTGTGTGTGTGTGTGTGTGTGTGTGTGTATCTCTTTGTGTTTGTGTTTCTGGTTCAGATGTGTGTGTCTGTGTGTTTTTGGTTCAGATGTGTGTGTCTTTGTGTTTTTGGTTCAGATGTGTGTGTCTTTATGTTTCTGGTTCAGATGTGTGTGTCTTTGTGTTTCTGGTTCAGATGTCTGTGTGTTTTTGGTTCAGATGTGTGTGTCTTTGTGTTTTTGGTTCAGATGTCTGTGTGTTTTTGGTTCAGATGTGTGTGTCTTTGTGTTTCTGGTTCAGATGTCTGTGTGTTTTTGGTTCAGATGTGTGTGTCTTTGTGTTTTTGGTTCAGATGTCTGTGTGTTTTTGGTTCAGATGTGTGTGTCTTTGTGTTTCTTGTTCAGATGTCTGTGTGTTTCTGGTTCAGATGTGTGTGTCTTTGTGTTTCTGGTTCAGATGTGTGTGTGTGTGTGTGTGTGTGTGTGTGTGTGTGTGTGTGTGTGTTTCTGGTTCAGATGTGTGTGTCTGTGTGTTTCTGGTTCAGATGTGTGTGTCTGTGTGTTTCTAGTTTAGATGTGTGTGTCTGTGTGTTTCTGGTTCAGATGTGTGTGTCTGTGTGTTTCTGGTTAAGAAATCAGAAATGAGAGAAATCAGAAAGTCACCTTTATTTCTATAGCGCTTTTTACAATACAGATTGTATCAAAGCAGCTTCACAGTGATAACATGAAAATAATACAACAAAGTTTGTTTCTACAAGAAAATTGTGTCATCATCCACCTTAAGGCAGATCAATAATATTGTTGAATATTAAATGTCCCCAACTAAGCAAGCCAAGAGCCAAGGCAACAGTGGCAGGAACCAAAACTCCATCAGGGACAGAATGGAGAAAAAAACCCTCCAGTTTCAGTTCTGCTCTGGCCAATGAAGGAACAGTGTGTGATTATGATTCAGACATTACAGGTCAGAGGACAGGTTGGATCAGAACATTCACAATATTTATCCAGATCATCTGGTTGGAGGCCGGAGTCACACCGGTATGGAGACGAGTTATTAGTATGGTTGAATTAGATCACTGAAGGTCAGCAGCAAAGACTTTGGTTAATAAAGTGAGATTAAATACATAAAGTATATTTGTGTAATTTAATTTAGTTAATTATAAAAGTTTTGCTTAAAAATCTCTGATTGCATTTTACTGTTTTAATTCATTTTGAGGAATTCTGAATGTTTTTGTGCAAGTGAGATAAGTAAATGCATGTTCACATTTAGTCTAGAACTAAAATAACCATCATGTTATCTGACACACACACACATCTGGTTCGCTATCTTTGTGGGGACTCTCCATAGGCATAATGATTTTTATGCTGTAAAAACTGTATATTCTGTCCCCTTACACTGCCCCTATCCCTAAACCTACCCATCACACAAAACTTTCTGCATTTTTACATTTTCAAAAAACATCACTTAGTGTGATTTATATGCTGTTTTCCTCATGGGGACCGCTGACTGGTCCCCACAATGTAGGTGATCTCAGGTTTTACTATACTTGTGGGGACATTTGGTCCCCACAATGTAATATAAACATGAGCACACACACACACACACACACACGTCTGGTTCGCTATCTTTGTGGGGACTCTCCATAGGCGTAATGGTTTTTATACTGTACAAACTATATATTCTGTCCCCTTACACACACACACACACACACACACACACTGCCCCTGTCCCTAAACCTACCCATCACAGGAGACATTCTGCATTTTTACATTTTCAAAAAACATTACTTAGTGTGATTTATACGCTGTTCTCCTCATGGGGACCGCTGACTGGTCCCCACAATGTAGGTGATTTCAGGTTTTACTATACTTGTGGGGACATTTGGTCCCCACAATGTAATATAAACACGAGCACATATACACACACACACACACACACACACACACTCACACTCACTCACTGTGTGTGTGTGATCATCAGATCTTCCAATGCAGCTGAATCTGGGAATATTTGAGTACAACGGGAAGTGTGGCTACAGACTGAAGCCGGAGTTCATGAGACGGACGGATAAGCAATTTGACCCGTTCACACAGAGTACAGTCGACGGGATCGTGGCACACACACTGTCTGTGAAGGTGAGAGTGTGAGTGAGTGAGTGTGAGTGTGAGTGTGAGTGTGAGTGTGAGTGTGAGTGTGAGTGTGAGTGTGAGTGTGAGTGTGAGTGAGTGAGTGTGAGTGTGAGTGTGAGTGTGAGTGTGAGTGTGAGTGTGAGTGAGTGAGTGTGAGTGTGAGTGTGAGTGTGAGTGTGAGTGTGAGTGTGAGTGTGAGTGTGAGTGTGAGTGTGAGTGTGAGTGAGTGTGAGTGTGAGTGTGAGTGAGTGTGAGTGTGAGTGTGAGTGAGTTTGTGTGAGTGTGAGTGAGTGTGTGTGAGTGAGTGTGTGTGTGAGTGAGGTGTGTGTGTGAGGTTTGTGAGTGAGGTTTGTGAGTGAGGTGTGTGAGTGAGTGAGTGAGTGAGTGAGTGAGTGAGGTGTGTGAGTGAGTGAGTGAGTGAGTGAGTGAGTGAGTGAGTGAGTAAGGGTTAGGGTTATATATTTAAATAGATAGATAGATATATAGCACTAGTATATAAAAAGAAATCCGTCCCCATTAAACTCCTAAATCTACAGATAAACAACAGTGCTGCTCCCCCTTGTGGACAGACCATGCACATCTTTCACAAGGACATAATAGTCTGTCAGGTACCTTGGAACTCTTTCCTTTATTATTTTAAACGCCAACACCAATTTAAGAAAAAGTTCCCTTTTTTCAACTTTTAAAAAACCAAGTTCTCTAAAATGTTTGTTGTTTAGAAGCAACTGTGAATGTGCTTTCAATATAACCCTGCATAACCTATTTTGACCAGTTTACTTTTGGGTCGTTATGTACTACAACTAAACCAAACTGTTGCAGAATAATCATAGTGTTCCTGCACTAGTGCTCCAGCTAACATGAACGAATGAACTAAAACAGACATATTTTCACCTGTCCATCTATTATCTAATAGAATACACGTCCCAGTTACTTTACTTCCTGTTTAGATGTAACGATCAGAACTTCAACATTTACCTCTAATCTGGAGCTTTTTTTTTTTCAATTTAGCAGCCGAACCAAATAATATAGATTCAGTTTTTCCCAAGTCTAAAGAAAGCTTATTATTAATAAACCATTTGAAGAGCCTTTCTATCTATCTACTTAACTCAGTTTCAACATTTCTTTCCTATATGTGAAACAATTATTGCTGCATCCTCTGCATATAGAAAAAGTTCATTAGAACTTGATACATTCACAGGCCTTATCACTAAAGCACTGCTCTTACTCTAGAAGCACAGTACTGTGGTCAGTGGGATAGAATGCCTTTTGCAAATCCAGCAACATCATCCCGCTTAATTTGCCTTTATCCATTTATTTTCTTTTATGATATATTAAAAACTATTTCGTTGTCTCTGTAGAGCGCATCCTCCTAAAACCGGACTGTAACTCATACAATATATTAAAATTAGAGATATAATCTTCAACCTGATCATATATAATCTTTTCCAGCACTTTTGATAATGCAATCAGTATTGAAATCAGCCTACAATTATTACACTCTACCCTTCTAGCTTTCTTAAAAATAGTAATAACTCTTGCTTTTCCTAACTCCTTGGGAACCTGTCCTTGTTTAATTGAGAGATTTATAATATGAGTAACCATAGTAACAACTTTAGCTGAATCCTTCATTTAATCCTTCATCCTTCACATATCCTTCGAATATTATCTAACACTGTCGCTGTACTACTTTTAAATTCCCTTAACTTCTTAAAAGCATTACTCTCCTTTACTTTAGGAAATGAAAAAACACCCCGGATAACACCACATTTCGCATAATACTCCTTGACTAATTTATCATTAAAAATCCCAGTTCGTGCTGAAGCTTGTTTACCCGTTTTTCAGCAACAGTAGTAAAAAAATATTAAAATAGTCTGACTCTGCTACCTCCTTCTGATCAGACATCAGTCTTCATCTACACTTACATCTAGAGCCTTTCTCCTATCTCTCCATCATCTCTCCATCATCTCTCCATCATCTCTCCATCATCTCTATCATGTCCTGCCTCAGTTCACCTTGTCCTTAAAAACTTTCCTTAGCTTCTTTTATCTAATCTCTTACCTCATTTCTTTTAGATTTAAATTGCTCAAAATAAAAATAATTTCTAACCCTTTTAAATACATTAAAACAATCATTACATTTTTTAATCACCTCTCTGTCATCAAGGTCCAGTCGTTTGCTTGATTCTAATCTCTTCATAGGGCACCACAGGGTATTCTTTTCTATACAATAGTCAGTGTACTTGACAAATATTTTTAAAATTTGTTCGAGTCTCTGTTATGGAAGATCTCACCGATAGAGGGCGTCTGCTGTAATCATATACAGTATTACTGTAGAACACTGGCTGAAACGAAAGACTTGTTTAAATCCAGCACGTTTCCACAATGTTCATTTCAGTGCATTATGTTTTTCTGCCGAATCCATCAGATTGAGAGTAAATGTCTGGGATGTTCCTCAGTGTTGACGGTTCCCGTGTCTTGAACAGGTCATCTCCGCCCAGTTCCTGTGTGATAAGAGAGTCGGTGTTTACGTGGAGGTGGAGATGTACGGCCTGCCGGTGGACACCAAACGGAAAGCGTTCAAGACCAAGACGTCCCAAAGCAATGCCGTCAATCCAGTGTGGGATGAAGAGCCGATGGTCTTCAAAAGAGTATGTGTGAACAAACACTGAATCATCATCAAACAGTCAGATTTTGATGAGCTGTTTGTTTCAGGTGGTTCTTCCCACACTGGCGTCACTCAGAATAGCCGTGTACGAAGACAACGGGAGATGTATCGGCCACCGCATCATCCCAGTGTGTGCCATCCGACCTGGCAAGTATCTGTTTCGTGTCTCTCAATGTGAACCGGCCTTGCGGTGCAGTGGCAGATGGGTAAAGAGCGCATCTCTCTGCTGCAGGATATCATTACATCAGTCTGAGGAACGAGAAGAACCAAGCGCTGACGCTGTCGTCGGTGTTCGTCTACACTGAGGTCAAGGATTACGTCCCAGACACCTTCGCAGGTACAAGAGCCAAATAAATATATTTGTAGCATTTCATTTTTGTATGTTAAGACTCATATCTGCTCATGAGTTCTTCTGAAAGAGTTATGAGTTCATGTCCTGACTGTTTTTGTGGTGTCAGATGTGATCGAGGCTCTGTCCAATCCCATCCTGTATGTCAGTCTGATGGAGCAGAGAGCCAATCAGCTGGCAGCTCTGACACAGGAGGAGGAGCAGGCCGACGGAGAGCAGGTGAGTGACTTCAGGTGTGTTTAACTGACAGCGAGTGACTTCAGGTGTGTTTGACTGACAGTGAGTGACTTCAGGTGTGTTTAACTGACAGCGAGTGACTTCAGGTGTGTTTAACTGACAGTGAGTGACTTCAGGTGTGTTTAACTGACAGCGAGTGACTTCAGGTGTGTTTAACTGACAGCGAGTGACTTCAGGTGTGTTTAACTGACAGCGAGTGACTTCAGGTGTGTTTGACTGACAGCGAGTGACTTCAGGTGTGTTTGACTGACAGCGAGTGACTTCAGGTGTGTTTGACTGACAGCGAGTGACTTCAGGTGTGTTTAACTGACAGCGAGTGACTTCAGGAGCGTTTAACTGACAGCGAGTGACTTCAGGTGTGTTTGACTGACAGCGAGTTACTTCAGGTGTGTTTGACTGACAGCGAGTGACTTCAGGTGTGTTTAACTGACAGCGAGTGACTTCAGGTGTGTTTGACTGACAGCGAGTGACTTCAGGTGTGTTTAACTGACAGCGAGTGACTTCAGGTGTGTTTAACTGACAGCGAGTGACTTCAGGTGTGTTTGACTGACAGCGAGTGACTTCAGGTGTGTTTAACTGACAGCGAGTGACTTCAGGTGTGTTTAACTGACAGTGACTGACTTCAGGTGTGTTTAACTGACAGCGAGTGACTTCAGGTGTGTTTAACTAAAGGTGTGTTTAACTGACAGCGAGTGACTTCAGGAGCGCTTAACTGACAGCGAGTGACTTCAGGAGCGCTTAACTGACAGCGAGTGACTTCAGGTGTGTTTGACTGACAGCGAGTGACTTCAGGTGTGTTTGACTGACAGCGAGTTACTTCAGGTGTGTTTAACTGACAGCGAGTGACTTCAGGTGTGTTTATCTGACAGCGAGTGACTTCAGGTGTGTTTAACTGACAGCGAGTGACTTCAGGTGTGTTTAACTGACAGCGAGTGACTTCAGGTGTGTTTAACTGACAGCGAGTGACTTCAGGTGTGTTTAACTGACAGCGAGTGACGAGTGACTTCAGGTGTGTTTAACTGACAGCGAGTGACTTCAGGTGTGTTTAACTGACAGCGAGTGACTTCAGGTGTGTTTAACTGACAGCGAGTGACTTCAGGTGTGTTTGACTGACAGTGAGTGACTTCAGGTGTGTTTAACTGACAGCGAGTGACTTCAGGTGTGTTTAACTGACAGTGAGTGACTTCAGGTGTGTTTAACTGACAGCGAGTAACTTCAGGTGTGTTTAACTGACAGCGAGTGACTTCAGGTGTGTTTAACTGACAGCGAGTGACTTCAGGTGTGTTTAACTGACAGCTAGTGACTTCAGGTGTGTTTGACTGACAGTGAGTGACTTCAGGTGTGTTTAACTGACAGCGAGTGACTTCAGGTGTGTTTAACTGACAGCGAGTGACTTCAGGTGTGTTTAACTGACAGTGACTGACTTCAGGTGTGTTTAACTGACAGCGAGTGACTTCAGGTGTGTTTAACTAAAGGTGTGTTTAACTGACAGCGAGTGACTTCAGGAGCGTTTAACTGACAGCGAGTGACTTCAGGTGTGTTTGACTGACAGCGAGTTACTTCAGGTGTGTTTAACTGACAGCGAGTGACTTCAGGTGTGTTTATCTGACAGCGAGTGACTTCAGGTGTGTTTAACTGACAGCGAGTGACTTCAGGTGTGTTTAACTGACAGCGAGTGACTTCAGATGTGTTTATCTGACAGCGAGTGACTTCAGGTGTGTTTAACTGACAGCGAGTGACTTCAGGTGTGTTTAACTGACAGCGAGTGACTTCAGGTGTGTTTAACTGACAGCGAGTGATGAGTGACTTCAGGTGTGTTTAACTGACAGCGAGTGATGAGTGACTTCAGGTGTGTTTAACTGACAGCGAGTGACTTCAGGTGTGTTTAACTGACAGCGAGTGACTTCAGGTGTGTTTAACTGACAGCGATTGACTTCAGGTGTGTTTATCTGACAGTGAGTGACTTCAGGTGTGTTTAATTGACAGTGAGTGACTTCAGGTGTGTTTAACTGACAGTGAGTGACTTCAGGAGCGTTTAACTGACGCTGAGTGAGGTTTGGGTGTCTGCTAAACATCCGTAACCACGCCCCTCCAACTGACAGTAGACAGGCTACTAGAAACACCTACTTTTCTAGATCCAATCAGGTGCTAGTTGGAAAAAAAGCCATGCCCACTATTTTGTCTCATTTAGTATTCCGTTTCTCTCGGAAATACATCACAACACACAAAAGAAAAGCAACACAAAAGTCGGTTGCAACTTCTGGTTCACGGGGACTTTAAAGTAACCCCTTCCTCGGAAGCTGTTGGTCCTGGTAGACCTCTTTGAGGCTTATATCTTGGGCTGTGGCCGTGAGGAATACTGTCACTGACAGCCTGTATGTGACCCGAAGGGAGACTTTTTTTTATCACAGCCATAATTTGGCATGCACTCCCCTCAGCACGGTGGGTTTGTATATCGTTCCCCAAAGCGTCATCAATGCAGTGTGAGTTACCTTAAATCTAGTTTACATCTGTAACCTCTGTTCCCTGAGCACACAGAGCGAGACACAGCTGAACAGTCCCTTCAGATGCTGAGTTGTTGACATGTTCACCAGGCTCCCCTGATATACTTCCGGTTTGCACTAATCATAGGCTGTGACATCATAGGCTGACGCCGGCCAATAGGATTGCAGTGATTAGATAAGCGTTTCAGACGCCGGTTCACGCGGAGGCGTCCCCCCCCCTCGACTCATTCAAATGCGTGTCACAGAGAATGCCGTGCAGGGACAGGCCTGACGGAGCTGGTGAACTAACATGAGTGTGAACATGAACGGCTCTGTGTGTGTGGTTATGACAATGATCATAGGGCTGAAACATTAAAAACTGTGTTGAAAAACATTGTGGACAAACACTTTTATTGTTGAAAAGTCGTTTGGTGTCACACGGCCTGATGCGCGGCCCTGCAATGGAGTGTGTGTTTGTGTGAGTGTGTGTGTGTGTGTGTGTGTGGGTTGGTTTATGTGATTTATGAGGACACAAATTTGTATAATGACATGTGTATTACACTGGTATTACAACTTATGGGTGGTTTATGAGGACACTTCAAAAGTCCTCATAAATCAAATGGCTTAAAAAAAATAAAAAACAATGTTTTATTAAAAAATTTAAAATGCAGCATGTCTCCTGTGATGGGTAGGTTTAGGGACAGGGGCAGTGTAAGGGGATAGAATATATAGTTTGTACAGTATAAAAACCATTACGCCTATGGAGAGTCCTCATAATGCTGTTGCACCAACATGTGTGTGTGTGTGTGTGTGTTGTTAAAGTGCAGTACAGTTGCCAGGTGTGTCTGTATCTCCATGACGACAGGCATGTTCTCTGAGTCTGCACACGCTCAGTTCTTCTCTTAGTTCATTTAGCTGAATATTTTTTATATTTTTCAGGATTCACACTGAAACTACATGACTGTTCCAGTCGTCTGTAATTCTGGAATAAGATCTCTTTAAACTAGATAAAACCTGATAAAAGCTTGACTTAATTAGAAATTTTATAGCAAATTTGCTGACTTTTTCAGCTCTAGAATCCTGGCTCTTCAATACGTGAAGAGAAGAGCAGACAAGGGAACGGATTAAAATAAAAGTATAATTTCGGTGTTTATCTTGATGTTGAGAGTGTTCCTCTCTCTCAGCTGAAACAGCGAGATCTGCTAGCAACGGTTTGTGCCGCAGTCCTAACCCTGAGAGAGCCAGAGAGAGTTAGCGTTAGAGTTTAGTTTAGTGTAGTCATGCTGAGAGTGGGTTTCCATCGGTATATTTACACACTCTGGACAAACATGCAGGTATGACCGCTTTTGATCATTATATGTCGTACTTTCACCTGGTCGGAGCTGGGTTTAACACTCAGACTGTCTTGGTTAGAGCCGTTAGTAACAGTCCAGGATGCACATGGGAACTTCCAGTCCTAGAAAAGACCATTAAAGCCATGGATATATTATAGTATAATGTAGATTCTAGCTCTCCGTTGGTTCATTATGAGTTCTATAAAATGATTAGTAAATATGATACTCCAGTCATCATAAATGAATGCGTTACGCGTTCGTGATCATCATGGTCATGGTTCAGTCTCTCTCGCGTCTGCTTCACCTGTAGATCTGTGTGTGTTCTGTTGTTTGTCTTCTGATTGGTGCAGGTGAATGGAGGAGACCTGATGTCAGAGGTCACGACTGACCCGAACCCAGCGGCGGCACCAGAGAACGGGCCGAACCACGCCAGCGTCTCACCCAAACCCTCCGTGGTCAGTCAGCAGACCCCGTCCTCAGGTGTGTGTGTGTGTGTGTGTGAGCAGACTCCGTCCTCAGGTGTGTGTGTGTGTGTGTGTGTCAGCAGACCCCGTCCTCAGGTGTGTGTGTGTGTGTCAGCAGACCCCGTCCTCAGGTGTGTGCGTGTGTGTCAGCAGACTCCGTCCTCAGGTGTGTGGGTGTGCGTGTGTGTGTGTGTGTGAGCAGACTCCGTCCTCAGGTGTGTGTGTGTGTGTGTGTGTGTGTGTGTGTGTGTGTGTGTGTGTCAGCAGACCCCGTCCTCAGGTGTGTGTGTGTGTGTGTGTGTGTCAGCAGATTCCGTCCTCAGGTGTGTGTGTGTGCGTGTGTGTGTGTGTGTGTGTGTCAGCAGACTCCGTCCTCAGGTGTGTGTGTGTGTGTGTGTGTGTGTCAGCAGACCCCGTCCTCAGGTGTGTGTGTGTGTGTGTGTCAGCAGACCCCGTCCTCAGGTGTGTGTGTGTGTGTCAGCAGACTCCGTCCTCAGGTGTGTGTGTGTGTGTGTGTGTGTGTGTGTGTGTGTGTGTCAGCAGACTCCGTCCTCAGGTGTGTGTGTGTGTGTGTGTCAGCAGACTCCGTCCTCAGGTGTGTGTGTGTGTGTGTGTGTCAGCAGACTCCATCCTCAGGTGTGTGTGTGTGTGTGTGTCAGCAGACTCCGTCCTCAGGTGTGTGTGTGTGTGTGTCAGCAGACTCCGTCCTCAGGTGTGTGTGTGTGTGTGTGTCAGCAGACTCCATCCTCAGGTGTGTGTGTGTGTGTGTGTGTGTCAGCAGACTCCATCCTCAGGTGTGTGTGTGTGTGTGTGTGTGTGTATGTGTGTGTGTGTGTGTCAGCAGACCCCGTCCTCAGGTGTGTGTGTGTGTGTGTGTCAGCAGACCCCGTCCTCAGAGGTGTGTGTGTGTGTGTGTCAGCAGACCCCGTCCTCAGGTGTGTGTGTGTGTGAACGGCGTCCAGCGCCACTGAATCAGAAGCTGATCATCTCTCTGTGTGTTTCAGGGTCGCTCAAACCCACAGTGAGGCCTGAGGACGTCGTTCAGAGTGTTTTAACGGGTACGGCTCTGCAGTGTCATGGTTTGCTCTCAGATGTTCAGTGGTTCAGATGGTCAGATCACCAGAGACTGATGTTGATCAGGTGTAAACGATGATTAGAGCTCCTCAAAGACTTCCCTACACTGATTTAAGCTTTATACTGTACAGATCGTTTCAAAGCAGCGTCACAGTAATAAACAGGAAAATAACAATAGAGTCATTAGTCAGATCAGTTAAGTCAAGTTTAAAGTTCATCAATGATTAAATAAATTTGATCTCATGATCATACAAATTCTTAAGGACATAGACATGTTAAAAAGACGCGTAATATCCAGCAATATTATTGATCTTACTGCACTGACACTATCAGATGAGAACAGAACTTGAACTGAACTGAACTGAATATAGAGCTGTTTCATTTTCACAAGCTGTTTATACAGTATACATAAATTACAACTTTTCTTTTACTTGTTGTTGTTTTTGTTTTGTTACGTTTGTGCTATATATATATATATATATATATATACACACGCTATATTGCCAAAGGTTTTGGGACGTCTGCCTTTACATGCGCATGCAACTTTATTGACATTCCATTCTTAATTCGAGTTCACAAATGCACACGTACAAATAAATCAGATAGAATAGATGGTATCCATATTTGGCCCGAACCCAGAGTACTCCCCACGTATACCTGGCTATGGAAGGAACAAGCCAAGAGATACTGAAAAACTGTCAAGGAATGTAGGTGAGTCGACTGAGTGCATATATATATATATATATATATATATATATATATATATATGCTTCCTCTCATGCTGATGGGATAGACATGATGATTGTTGATGACAAGTTCATTGGATTGATTATTTGAACGTGCTCCTCCCGAACTTGTTCAATTAAACATTATTTGTTCACCCTTTGCAGCAATAACAGCTTCAACTCTTCTGGGAAGGCTTTCCACAAGGTTTAGGAGTGTGTTTATGGGAATTTTGTGTCCATTCTTCTAGAAGTGCATTTGTAAGGTCCGGCACTGATGTTGGATGAGAAGGCCTGGCTTGAGTCTCCGCTGTAATTCATCCCAAAGCTGTTCTATCGGGTTTAGGCCAGTCCAGTTCCTCCACACCAAACTCCTCATCCATGTTTTTATGGTCCTGCTTTGTGCACTGGAGCGCAGTCATGCTGGAACAGGAACATCCCCAAACTGTTCCCACAAAATTGTCCAAATTATCTTGGTATGCAGAAGCATTCAGAGTTCCTTTCATTGGAACTAAGAGGCCAAACCCTGAAAAACAACACCACACCATAATCCCCCCTCCACCAAATTATACACTTGGCACAATGCAGTCAGGCAAGTACATTTCTCCCGGCAACCTCCAAACCCAGACTCGTCCATCAGAAGCATGATTCGTCACTCCAAAGATCACGTGTCCACTGCTCTAGAGTCCAATGGAGTCTGCTTTGCACCACTGCATCCCACTCTTTACTTCCCTGCATCCCCCGCTTTACACCACCGCATCCCACGTTTTACACCACCGCATCCCACGCTTTACACCACTGCATCCCACACTTTACACCACTGCATCCCACGCTTTACACCACTGCATCCCACGCTTTACACCACTGCATCCCACTCTTTACTCCACTGCATCCCACGCTTTACACCACTGCATCCCACGCTTTACACCACTGCATCCCACGCTTTACACCACTGCATCCCACGCTTTTCACCACTGCATCCCACACTTTACACCACTGCATCCCACACTTTACACCACTGCATCCCATTCTTTACTTCACTGCATCGAACGCTTTACACCACTGCATCCCACGCTTTACACCACTGCATCCCACGCTTTACACCACTGCATCCCACGCTTTACACCACCGCATCCCACACTTTACACCACTGCATCCCACGCTTTACACCACTGCATCCAACGCTTTACACCACTGGAACCCACGCTTTAAACCACTGCATCCCACGCTTTACTCCACTGCATCCCACGCTTTACACCACTGCATCCCACGCTTTACTCCACTGCATCCCACGCTTTACACCACTGCATCCCACGCTTTACTCCACTGCATCCCCCGCTTTACACCACTGCATCCCACACTTTACACCACTGGATCCCACGCTTTGCACCACTGCATCCCACGCTTTGCACCACTGCATCCCCCGCTTTACACCACTGCATCCCACGCTTTACATCACTGCATCCCACACTTTACACCACTGCATCCCACGCTTTACTCCACTGCGTCCCATGCTTTACATCACTGCATCCCACGCTTTACACCACTGCATCCCACGCTTTGCACCACTGCATCCCACGCTTTGCACCACTGCATCCCCCGCTTTACACCACTGTATCTCACGCTTTACACCACTGCGTCCCACGCTTTACACCACTGCGTCCCACGCTTTACACCACTGCATCTCACGCTTTACACCACTGCGTCCCACGCTTTACACCACTGCATCCCACGCTTTACATCACTGCATCCCACGCTTTGCATTGCTCTTTGCGATGTAAGGCTTGGCTGCAGCTGCTCGGCCATAGTAACCCATTCCATGAAGCTCTACACACTGTTCTTGAGCTAATCTGAAGTCTGTAGCTATTTTCACTGCAGAAAGTTGAAGATTTCTGTGCACTGTGAGCCTCAGCATGCTTTAACCCCGCTCTGGGATTTTACGTGGCTAAACACTTCGTGGCTGAGTTGCTGTTGTTGAAAAGATTATAATGTCCGCAACACTGCTACTTACTCCCATATTTTAATAAAAACGTTTCGACCCTACTGGGTTTTCTTCAGGCAATTGGCAAAACACATTTGATACAGAGTTATATAGGCCTTACAATCTGATCCACCATGTGATTTCAATTAGCTTGATTGGGTCTAAACAAGCCTAATAACCTCACTAATTAATTAATTAAGAGAACACTTGCATGGAAAAAACAATCAACATACACAAGAATCAATTCCATATGCACATAACTTCCTAAAATGTAGTCAGAAACATGCAATTGACTACCAAGAAACAGTGCATACTCACATATATACATGTCATATACAGTATATATATATATATAAACCCACAACCAAATACATAGGCTACATAAATACAAATTATATTATGACATATACATGACACCAAGCCACTCATTATAAGAATGGCTTTATGTCAAAATCTTCATTAAGACCATAAGGAGACATTGTGTTCAAATAGTAAATCCAAAAATTTTCCCGTTGGAGAAGCCTTTTACCATGATCTCCTCCTCTAAACGGTTTATTGACCCATTTATTGACCCGGTTTATTGACCCGCTCCACCCCGATGTATCTAAGGGCGCTGACATTGTGGCCAACTAATTTAAAATGAGCGGCAACAGGACTGCGTTCATCTCCTTTTCTGATGGTACTTCTGTGCTCACTGATTCTGGTCCGTAGCGCTCTCGTTGTTTTACCAACATATGATAAGCCACATGGGCAACTGATTAAATAAATAACATGTGTGGTGCTACATGTAATAGTACCGCGAATAGATAATGTCTTACCAGTGTGTGGATGATTCAAATGTTTGCACTTATGCGTATACGAGCACTGGGCACAACTGCCACATCTATAATTACCATCTGGCATACTAAGAAAAGGCGTTGTAACTTGAGGACGTATCTCATTCTTAACTAGATGGTCCTTTAAGTTAGAAGCACGCTTGAAAATAAGCTTGGGTTTTTCTGAGAAGACTTTAGGGTTTAGGGTCCGACTCAATAATGTGCCAGTGTTTATAAACAGATCTTCTAAATTCTGACACAAGTGGAGAATATTTTACACAACATAAAGGAGACTTATTTTGAGTTTTTTTACGTATAGATCGAAGGCACTCGTCTTGTGTTATCTGATCAAAACGTTCTTTGGCCGAATCAACTCACTCTTGTTTATACCCTCTATTGAGGAATCTTTTTGTCAAGTCCGCAACCTGCTTTAAGTAAAATGTATTATCACTGCATATTCTGCGTACACGATTAAACTGACTGATTGGGAGACTTTTGACCAACGGCCTGGGATGAAAACTATTCCCATGCAATATAGTGTTGCGATCCGTAGGCTTACGAAAAAGATCAGTTTTTAAGATCGTACCATCTTTATATACCTGAATATCCAGGAAACTGATGCAATGTTTATCATATTCCAAAGTAAATTTCAAATGTTCATTACAAGAGTTCAGATACTCATGAAAGCCATTAAGTTCATCTACTGTGCAGTCAATAATCAGAAAAATATCATCAATAAATCTCTTATAAAATAAGATCTTAGAATAAAATGGATTTCTCCGATGCAGCACAAATTGGTTCTCAAAAAGACCCATATACAGACAAGCATAATTAGGGGCCATTTTACTTCTCATGGCAGTGCCTTTTTTTTGTATAAAAAAACTCATCTTGGACGCGAAAAAAGTTATTAGTAAGACCTATGTTAGCCAAGTCTAATATGCACTCAGTGCTAGTTTTTGGCTCAAACTTACTTAAAGAAAGAAAATACTGAAGTGCTTCTAGGCCACCATCATGTGGGATATTTGTGTACAGGCTCTGAACATCAAAAGTGGCCAATAAACAATTATCAGGATTAAGATCAAAGGTTTTCGGGCTATTGATAAAATCGATAGAATCACGTACAGTATATAAGAGGGGAGGATAGCCACTTCTGATTTTATAAAATAATCAACGAAGGCAGATATATTTTCAGTTAGGCTACCAATACCACTGACAATAGGTCTTCCCTTCAGAGGGGTATCTAAGCCCTTGTGGATTTTAGGGAGTGTATAAATTACCGTGATCACTGGATGTTCAACCTTAAGAAACTCAAAGGCACTTTTTTCAAACTCGCCATTACTGAAGTGATTTTCTAATTGGGAATATATCACATTCTTCAACCTATTAGTGGGATCAGATGATAGTCTCTCATAGAATGTACAATCACTTCATTGTCTTTTAATTTCCTTTTCATAATCCACAGCATTTTGCAAAACAACAGCTCCCCCCTTGTCAGCAGGTCTTACCACAATCCTATTGTCCTTACTCAAATCCATTAGAGCTTCTCTTTCCTCTTTTGTCAGGTTATTGTACACTTTATATTATTTTTTATTTTTTAGTAGACACTTAACATCATTCTCAACCAAACGACAGTACGTGTCCAGAGAGGCATTACGGTGCTTAGGAGGAATAAATGTTGATCTTTTCTTGAAACGACTATGGGACAAGTCACTAGGGGGAGAGGTAGCAGGCAACAGGACTTGGTCCAAAGAGGAACCACTCCTGGTTGGACTGCCCTTCATATCAGAGTTATATCTTTATGAGTACTGTCTATAGAAAAAAAAAAACAACCGGATTGGTGCTAGCTACGCGGAGCTGCGACAGCGAATGCCCAGAGCTCCCACTCAGCTAAAACGGCAGCTCTGGGGGCATATACATAAAGAGTGTTTTTGTGTCTCTTAACAGACACAAATGCAATTAAAATGTCTGTCCAACATGAACAGGGGCCTTACCTGTGAACAAGATGCGTTTAGCAACTTAGCCATGGTTTAAATAGTGTTTTAGACGGCAAGCTGTAGTCTCGCACTGAAGTCTCGCTCCTCCTACCTGGACTCGCGCTGAAGTCCCGTGATCTCAGTTGTAGCCGGGAAAGGTAAATAGTGTCCAGGTGGGAGGAGCGAGACTTCAGCGCGAGACTACAGCTTGCTGTCTAAAACACTATTTAGGTGAATTTAAACCATGGCTAAGTCGCTAAACGCATCTTGTTCACAGGTAAGGTCCCTTTTCATGTTGGACAGACATTTTAATTGCATTTTGTGTCTGTTAAGAGGCACAAAAACGCTCTTTATGTTATGCCCCCAGAGCTGCCGTTTTAGCTGAGTGGGAGCTCTGGGCATTCGCTGTCGCAGCTCCGCGTCGCAAGCACCAATCTGGTTCGTTTTTTTTTCTATAGACAGTACTCACAAAGGTCTAACGATCAAGATTAACTTAAAAATTGCCCGGAGTTCTCCTTTAAGGCTGACATGCAGGCCTCAGATAAAGTTTTTTCAGAAAGATTAATTACCGTACTCTCCTGCTGGTCTGAATGCGGGGTTGTCTGCGACCTTTTTCGCTGACTTCTTCGACATCGTTTTTTCTTGGAAACGGGTCTGCTCTCCGCCATCGTTGTAGGTTTTGAGGTTTTTTCAGGCCGTATCCTAAAAAAGACACTCCACGCTCTGATTGACCACTCACATCTGAGCCTGAATCATACGATGAGGAAGACAACCATGGTTTTCTATTTCCTTGTTGTCGTTGGCGTACAGGTCGTGCTCGTTGTCCCTGGTTGTGCTGCAATTTGGCTAGAGATTCTGGTTTTCCATCCTTCCAAAAGTAGACTTTGCTTTGCTTGTAATCCTCAGCATACCGTGCAAACTTGTCCTCTTGACACTCCTGATTTCGCTGGTGCAGTCAATACGATGGCGTTCAAGCTCCTTCTTGATTTCCCCAAGTCTTTTCTTGTCAGACAGTACTTTCAATTTGATTTCTGTTTGCTTAAAATCTTCCCTTGTCGTTTCCAGTTGAACTGTGATTTCACTTATAACGAGGGCCATCAGATCAAAAGAGCATTTATTTAATATTTCGCACCAGCGTGTACAAAAAATAGGATTGTCCTGGCCTAGAGCAAGCGCTTTTTGCAGTCTCAGACCACGAGGAATGATCTTTTTTCTTAAATAATCACTTAATGTTACAGCGTGCAAGTGCTGTCTAATCTCTCGTTCCTGTAGATTAAACAGTTTCTGAGTCAGTGCATCACCCTCCTTTGGATCTGTTGTGTCCTCATCAAAGATGGACTCCTTCAGCATAATGCGGTCATAATCCTCTTGGTTTAATTAAAAAATTCCACTTGGGCTGGCATAGGTTTCTTCCTCAGACATGGCTTAATTGTCAAAAGGGCAAGTGATTTATCAAGGGAGATAAAGGGAGTGCTACACATATGAAGTTACAAAATATGTTAAACAAGTTGTTGTGTGCACATCCCACCTTCTGGCAGGTGCAGGACAAAAAGAACTACTGAATTGAAAAGATTATAATGTCCGCAACACAAGAATACACAAGAATCGGACATTATAATAGTGTTGCGGACATTATAATCTTTTCAATTCAGTAGTTCTTTTTGTCCTGCACCTGCCAGAAGGTGGGATGTGCACAGAACAACTTGTTTAACATGAGTTGCTGTTGTTCCCAATTGTTTCCACTTTGTTATAATACTACTATCAGTTGACCGTGTAATATTTAATAGTGAGGAAATTTCACGAATGGACTGACGAATGCAACCGGTCACGGTACCATGCTTGAATTCACTGAGCTCCTGAGAACGACCCATTCTTTCACAGATGTTTGGAGAAGCAGTGTGTATTCCTAGGTGCTTGATTTGTGGCCATGGAAGTGATTGGAACTGAATTCAATCATTTGTATAGGGTTGTCCCAATACTTTTGGCAATATAGTGTGTGTGTGTATATATATATATATATATATATATATATAAGATGAGTGTAAATTACTGCGTTGTAACTGCAGAACTTTTGAGTTGTTTAAACTTGAGCAAAACAAACAATATTACTTTAATTTAACATGACTAGCTAGTATGCTACTACCTTGAAAGCAATAACGATGTTTCTTTTGATATTTGACGATAATGGCGCTCTGCTCTTGTCTCGTCCAGGTTACGTTCTTCATGAAGTTGAGATGTGTGCGTGACCAAGTAGAGTCAGTGTAGCTCGCAGCGCTATCTGTTTGCAAAAAAGAATCACTACACGATCGCTCTTATAACCAGCAGGCTGCTGTATGTTGATCTGGCTTTTTTGCAATGTATTTGCGCGCTGTTTTGAACAATCTATAAAAACGGGGACATTCCCTGAAAACAAGGTCATCTGGTCACCTTGTGTGTGTGTGTGTGTGTGTGTGTGTGCTTGACAGAGGTGAATGCTCAGACTGTAGATGAACTGAAACAGCTGAAGGGTTATTCGAGGGAACAGAAGAGACAGTACAAGGAATTAAAGGAGCTCATGAAGAAACACAACAAGAAAACCAATGACTTGATCAACGAACACGCGTCGAAACAGAAGCAACTGCTGAGCGAGTTCCTGCGGTGCAGGTCGGCCCTGCAGAAGAGGTGAGCTGTGTGAGCTTCGTGAGCTGGGTGAGCTTCGTGAGCTGGGTGAGCTGGGTGAGTTGGTGAGGTGGGTGAGTTGGTGAGCTGGGTGAGTTGGTGAGCTGGGTGAGCTGGGTGAGTGGGTGAGGTGGGTGAGGTGGGTGAGTTGGTGAGCTGGGTGAGTTGGTGAGCTGGGTGAGCTGGGTGAGTGGGTGAGCTGGGTGAGGTGGGTGAGTGAGGTGAGTGAGCTGGGTGGGTGAGGTGGGTGAGTGAGGTGAGTGAGCGGGGTGGGTGAGCGAGGTGGGTGAGCTGGGTGAGCTGAGCTGAGATGAGTGAGGTGGGTGAGCTGGGTGAGCTGAATTGAGTGAGCTGGGTGAGCGAGGTGGGTGAGCTGAGTTGAGTGAGGTGGGTGAGGTGGGTGAGCTGGGTGGGTGAGCTGGGTGAGCTGAGTTGAGCGAGCTGGGTGAGGTGGGTGAGCTGTGTGAGCTGGGTGAGATGTGTGAGCAGGGTGAGCTGGGTGAGGTGGGTGAGCTGGGTGAGGTGGATGAGATGTGTGAGCTGGGTGAGGTGGGTGAGCTGTGTGAGATGTGTGAGCTGTGTGAGATGTGTGAGCTGTGTGAGCTGGGTGAGCTGTGTGAGCTGGGTGAGCCAGGTGAGCTGTGTGAGCTGGGTGAGCCGGGTGAGCTGGGTGAGCTGGGTGAGATGTGTGAGCTGGGTGAGCCGGGTGAGCTGTGTGAGCTGTGTGAGCTGGGTGAGATGTGTGAGCTGGGTGAGCCGGGTGAGCTGTGTGAGCTGGGTGAGCTTCGTGAGCTGGGTGAGCTGGGTGAGCTGGGTGAGTTGGTGAGGTGGGTGAGTTGGTGAGCTGGGTGAGTTGGTGAGCTGGGTGAGCTGGGTGAGGTGGGTGAGTTGGTGAGCTGGGTGAGCTGGGTGAGGTGGGTGAGTGAGGTGAGTGAGGTGAGTGAGCTGGGTGGGTGAGGTGGGTGAGTGAGGTGAGTGAGATGGGTGAGCTGGGTGGGTGAGCGGGGTGGGTGAGGTGGGTGAGCGAGGTGGGTGAACTGGGTGAGCTGAGCTGAGCTGAGTGAGGTGGGTGAGCTGGGTGAGCTGGGTGAGCTGGGTGAGCGAGGTGGGTGAGGTGGGTGAGCTGAGTTGAGTGAGGTGGGTGAGGTGGGTGAGCTGGGTGGGTGAGCTGGGTGAGCTGAGTTGAGTGAGCTGGGTGAGGTGGGTGAGCTGTGTGAGCTGGGTGAGATGTGTGAGCTGGGTGAGCTGGGTGAGGTGGGTGAGCTGGGTGAGCTGGGTAAGGGGGATGAGATGTGTGAGCTGGGTGAGGTGGGTGAGCTGTGTGAGCCGGGTGAGCTGTGTGAGGTGGGTGAGTTGTGTGAGATGTGTGAGCTGGGTGAGATGTGTGAGCTGGGTGAGCTGGGTGAGATGTGTGAGCTGGGTGAGCCGGGTGAGCCGGGTGAGCCGGGTGAGCTGGGTGAGCCGGGTGAGCTGGGTGAGCTGGGTGAGGTGGGTGAGATGTGTGAGCTGGGTGAGCTGGGTGAGCTGTGTGAGGTGGGTGAGCTGGGTGAGGTGGGTGAGCCGGGTGAGCTGTGTGAGCTGGGTGAGATGTGTGAGCCGGGTGAGCTGGGTGAGCTGTGTGAGCTGTGTGAGCTGGGTGAGCCGGGTGAGCTGGGTGAGCTGGGTGAGGTGGGTGAGATGTGTGAGCTGGGTGAGCTGGGTGAGCTGGGTGAGCTGTGTGAGGTGGGTGAGGTGGGTGAGGTGGGTGAGCCGGGTGAATTGGGTGAGCCGGGTGAGCCGTGTGAGGTGGATGAGCTGGGTGAGCTGGGTGAGCTGGGTGAGGTGGGTGAGATGTGTGAGCTGGGTGAGCTGTGTGAGGTGGGTGAGCTGGGTGAGCCGAGTGAGTTCGGTGAGGTGGGCCTGTGTTTGCGCTGGTTCTGTGGGTCTGAACGCTCGTGTCCCTGCAGGAGAGGCTCCCATCAGGATCCGGATCTGATGGCGCTGGAGCAGGAGAGATGTCAGAAACTCAGTGAACTGAAGGATCAGCAGCAGCAGCAGCTCCTCAAGCTGAGACAGGAGCAGTTCTACAGCGAGAAGTACCTCAAGCGAGAGCACGTCAGACTGGTGACTACTGTCTGATCATTATAGGAGACTCTGTGGGGAATACAGGGACTGAGATGTGCACACAAATCTGTACACATGCTTCCTGCCGTTAAAGGAGTAGTTCACTTTATAATGAAAATTAGCCCATGATTTACTCTCCCTCAAGTCATCCTAGGTGTATATGACATTCTTCTTTCAGACGAATACAATCTGAGTTATATAAAAAAATGTCTATCCATCATAAAAGTGAATCTATCCATCATAAAAGTGAATCTATCATCATAAAAGTGAATCTATCATCATAAAAGTGAATCTATCCATCATAAAAGTGAATCTATCATCATAAAAGTGAATCTATCCATCATAAAAGTGTTGGAGGTAGGCCACGAGGTTGCCACGAGGTGATGAGCGCACGCTGGCGTGTCTGACTGCCGCTGCTCTACAAGCTTAATGTTACGTGCGGGCACCTATTTTAACAAGTGAGATAGCCATTTTAAATTCAAAAGGAGCGCCCGTTCTACCTGAAGGACTTTCATTTAAAATTAAAATTATATTTCCTCTGATGTGGTGCACTTACTGACTGGTGTCGGACGGTCTTCGGCGGTTTGAGATCGGCTGCTCTCGGCTGGACGACCAGCCGTTAATCGCGGGGTTCGCCCGAACTCCCTACCTACACTTCATTCCTTCAACACTGGCGTACCGTGGAAGAGGCTAGCTTGCCTGCAAGTTTCTATAAAAATGCACATTTCACTTCTCTGCTCGATGACGTCATTCCAGTAATTTCATCTCGTCGGTCATTCTCCAAGTCCGCTGCAGAGTTACGGTCAGTAAACCCGCTAAATCTCTGTTCTATCAATATTACATCTTCAAATGATGAAAAAACTGAGTCTCAGACACTGAGGATGGCCTTAATAAACGCAAGGTCATTATCCAATAAATCGTTCATTCTAAATGATTTTTTCACTACAAACTCACTGGACTTCCTATTTGTGACTGAAACCTGGTTGAAACAGGGTGATCTCTCATCTCTTGGTGAACTCTCTCCCCCGGATTGCGCCTTTTTTACCACTCCAAGACTTTCTGGTCAGGGTGGGGGTGTTGCTACTGTTTTTAAAAATCATTTAAAAAATAATCAACTGCAAACGGATGTGTATTCAAGCTTTGAAGTACAGGTAATGAGAATTAACTTAGGGAGTCCTGTATTATGTGCATTGATTTACAGGCCTCCGAAGTTTAACAAAGATTTCATCCAACAATTCTCTGAGTTTCTCTCTAATATTGTATCCCGATGTGATAGGCTGCTGATTTTAGGAGATTTTAACATTCATATTTGCTGTCCATCCAAACCTCTGGTGAAAGAGTTTTCTTGTCTTATTGAATCCTTCAACCTGTCACAATCAGTTTCTAGTCCTACTCATAATCGGGGGCACATTTTAGACCTGGTGCTATCACATGGTTTTTCCGTAACAAATCTGAGAGTAGTGGATGCTGCTATTTCAGACCATCTGCCAATTGTGTTTGATTCTGTCTGTGATTCTCCCACCTTGTCTCATTCAAAGGTGTTGAATTACTCTCGTTTTATCCAGCCTTCTACGGCCATCTTATTTTCTGAGCACTATCAGGCCAACTTTGCAGATTCTATCCCATGCAACAAATTAAACACTGAAGAGATGGTGGAGGTTTTTACTAAAGCCTGCTCCATTTTTTTAGATGCTGTTGCTCCCCTTAAGCCCAGGAAAGCTAAGGGAAAGCGCCCCACACAGCCTTGGTTAAATGACTCTACTCGCTCTCTTAGACAAGATTGTCGTAAGGCTGAGCGAAAGTGGAAAAGAGATAAACTTCAAATTTCTTATGAATGTTTAACTGCATGCTTAATCAATTACCAAAAATCAGTAAAAGAGGCAAAGTTCAAATTCCTCTCTAAAATCATCTCAGAAAATGCAAATCGGCCTAGAATGCTGTTTAAGACAATTGATTCTGTGCTAAAACCTTTACCAGCCCCAACTCAAATTCCTTCTCGAAAAACATGCGAGAATTTTGCACAGTCTTTTCATGAAAAAGTCTTGACGATCAAGGGCTCAATAAAGCCAGCAATATATAATCCACTTCTGACCTGCTCACCGATGAATTCTTTAACTTGTTTTCATCCTATCTCCTCTTCTCAGCTGGCTGATATTGTTTCTAAGGCAAAATGTTCCAGTTGTGAGGCTGATATCGTCCCTACTCGTCTTTTTAAGGAAGCTTTCGAAACCTTGAGTCCAACTGTAACAGACATCATTAACAGTTCTCTAGCGACTGGAATTGTTCCCGCTAGTTTTAAACATGCTGTAGTTCACCCTCTTCTTAAGAAACCTCATTTAGATCCATCTCTCCTCAAAAATTTTAGACCTATATCAAAGTTGCCTTTTATTTCTAAACTTCTAGAGAGAGTCATGCATGACCAGTTGAATACTTATCTCGGCACATCTAACATTTCAGATACTTTTCAGTCTGGTTTTAGATCTATGCACAGTACAGAAACTGCCTTGTTGAAGGTCAATAATGACCTTTTGCAAATCCTTGACACCGGATCGCATGCAGTGCTTGTCCTACTAGATTTAAGCGCCGCTTTTGATACTATCGACCATAGTATCCTGTTGCATCGGTTGGAAAAAGTGGTGGGGATTCAGGGTGCGGCCTTACAGTGGTTTACCTCGTATCTCAAAGACAGAACCTTCACAGTAAATATGGGTAAATTTACTTCTGCATCTGTTCCCCTAGTCTGTGGTGTGCCCCAAGGGTCCATTTTAAGCCCGCTTCTCTTCTCACTATATATGCTGCCACTGGGGGCCATATTTGAGAAACATAGAATATCCTACCACTGTTACGCTGACGATACACAGTTTTATCTACCGGCAAAAAACGATATGTCCTATCCCCTGGAAGCCCTGTGTGACTGTTTGGATGAGATCAAATGCTGGATGGCAAACAATTTCTTACAACTAAATGAAAGTAAGAGCGAAATTTTGATTTTAGGCCCACCGAGCTCCTCAGCTACTTTTAATTTCGGTTCCTTCCCTGTCAGCGTTCGACCTCATGTAAGGAATCTTGGATTTTTACTAGATTCGGTACTTAACTTTGAAAAACAAGTCAGCTCAGTGGTAAAAGGCAGTTTCTTTCAATTGAGATCTATCGCAAAAGTAAAACAGTTCCTGTCCACAAAAGATTTAGAGACTGTAATCCATGCCTTCATCACATCACGACTGGACTACTGTAATTCCCTGTACTGTGGTCTGCCTCAATCTACAATCACTCGCTTGCAAGTTGTTCAAAATGCTGCAGCGAGACTCCTGACTGGTACAAAAAAGAGAGATCACATCTCTCCTGTCCTAGAAATTTTACACTGGCTCCCAGTTAAGTTCAGAATTGATTTTAAAATCGCAGTTTTGGTGTACAAAGCGCTATCCGGTGCTGCACCTACATACATATGTGATTTACTGACTATGTACACTCCCCAAAGAAATCTTAGATCGTGTAATCAGCTTCTTTTAACTATCCCACGCTTTCGCTGCAAGACCAAGGGTGGTCGGGCCTTCTCTGCCGCTGCTCCTAAGCTCTGGAACAGCCTGCCCCTCGCCGTGAGGTCTGCTCCGACACTAACAAGTTTTAAATCGGCTCTTAAAACGTATTTATTCTCTAGTGCTTTTTAATAAACTGCTTGATTGAGTGTATATGAATCCTTTGAATGAATTATATCAGGTGCTATATGTATAAACTTGTCTTTTACCTTGTCTATTTCTTAAATTGCATATTGTAATGTTGTACAGCACTTTGGCGCAGCTCTGTTGTTTTTAAATGTGCTTTAGAAATAAAATTTGACTTGACTTGACTTCCAAATGGCATAAAAGCCTTCTGAAGCGAAGCGTTGCGTTCGTGTAAGAAAGATAATCATATTGAACACGTTACAAAGTAAAATTCTAGCTTCCGGCCAAAAGAACATACTCAGTCTACTTATGCCTACAGTGCTTCAGCTAATCCATAACTTAGATTGTATTCGTCTAAAAGAAGAATGTCATATACACCGAGGATGACTAAATCATGGGCTAATTTTCATTTTAAAGTGAACTACTCCTTTAATGTGATTATTTGGCTATTTTACCAACATTTTCATTTGTGAATCTTTTGTGAACGTTTGATTAAACGATTGGCACTGCACATGCAGGCCTCGAGTCAGTTGTGTTGCTTTTACAAGAGCTTTAAACACAGTCGATGTTTGTCAAGGTTTCTTGTCATCTTGTAGTTGAACTGACTTTTCACAACTGTAAGATTCTTTATTTATTAAATATTTGATGTGTAAAACTATTTACAACAAAGCCCAAGACCCACCCACAATAATAAGACTAAATAAAAAATAATATGACAAGAAAAATAAAATAAAACTGACCAAAACAATATATAGAAGGATCTGAAAGAGACATCTGTTTCTAATGAGCGTGATTCAGTGATCGGGTGTTTGGACAGACGGTCAGACATCACTGCGCTGAGACCAAGCTGTTCACTCACGCTGATACACTCGAGACATTCACTTGGATAACGCTTTCACAACACATCGTTTCAATCCAGTCTCACACTGCAAACATGATGTTCTTCCTCAGTGTTTCTGTCTCGTTTTCCAGAACAAATATCGAAATGTTTTTAAATCAAGATACATTTACTGGAGAAGAAGCAAAATGACTAAAGATATTAAGTCTTGTTTTATTAAAAATTAATATCAAAACAAATATCTGCCAATGGAGTCAGAAAAATTATCTTAATTCAAAGGGAAAGCAAGACTGAAATACTGAGGAAGAGCGTCATCTGTTGTAGTGGACTGTCTATAATAATTAGCTGGCCGATATGACAATATACTGTATAATCCTCTGTATTTATTTAATAAATATATCAGTGCTATAATGAAACAGATGAAGTAACAGATCATTTGGTGAGTCCGCCGTGTGTTTGCTGCCTGGCGAGTGTGTATCAGACGGTCTGTGGACAGTGTGGGCTCACACACACACACGTGTGTTTCTCTTCTTCTGCAGCTGGTAGAGAAGCTGGTGAGCGTGGCGGAGGAGTGTCAGAGTAACCAGCTGAAGAAACTCAAAGATCTGTGTGAGAAGTAAGTCATCATCACTGCACATCTTTCACTCGTTCTTCTGTGGAACAGAAAAGCAGATACTGTGAGAAACCTCCAGTCTGATGTAGATCGAACACAGACGTTCCTCAAAACATCTTCTTTTGAGCAGTTCTGATTTCATTTTCTTCAGAGAAAACAAAGACTTGAAGAAAAGGATGGACAAGAGACGACAGGAGAAGTTCCAGGAAGCCAGAACGCTGGAGAAAGCTCTGCCTGACGAGTGAGGGACTTCAACACTCTTATATTATCATGCCAGACGTGTTCACAGATCTACAGATCTACATCTCTACCGGTCGGACAGAGTTCGGGAACCACATTTGGTTTTACTTTGATAAAAGTTTAGACATTCTACTAACTATTCTTAACTTTGCAAATATATGTCAACTAACTCTCATTAGAGTATTAGTGGAGTGTAAGGTTAGGGTTAGGTGTTGGTAGAATAAGTTGACATGTAGTTGCAAACTTACTTATAGTCAGTAGAATGTTTAAAGCAGACCATCGAAATAACAACAATATCAACATTCTTAGTCTTACCAGATGACTGGAGTTAGTGTGTGTTGAACAGGAGTGTTCTCCTGCACTAACACCAGGTGTTGTTGACCACCATCTTTACTCACTGCTCGACCCTGACATGTAAAATTCTCCTGTTCTGTAGGAGAAAGATGGAGATGAACAGATCGCACGTAAATGAGGTGGTGCAGTCTATCAGACGGGTGAGTGGTTATGAAGGACTAGTTAATATACTAATACTAAAATACTGATCAATACTACTGGTCAATGCAAAAATGCTAGGTAACCAGTTAACCCGTGCTGGTCAATGCAGGAATACTAGTTAACCCCTGTTGGTCAATGCAGAAATACTAGTTAACCCATATTGGTCAATGCAGAAATACTAGTTAACCCATATTGATCAATGCAGAAATACTAGTTAACCCATATTGGTCAATTCAGGAATACTAGTTAACCCATATTGGTCAATGCAGGAATACTAGTTAACCCATATTGGTCAATGCAGGAATACTAGTTAACCCATATTGATCAATGCAGAAATACTAGTTAACCCCTGCTTGTCAATGCAGAAATACTAGTTAACCCATATTGGTCAATTCAGGAATACTAGTTAACCCATATTGGTCAATGCAGAAATACTAGTTAACCCATTTTGGTCAATGCCATATATTGGTCAATGCAGGAATACTAGTTAACCCATATTGATCAATGCAGAAATACTAGTTAACCCATATTGGTCAATGCAGAAATACTAGTTAACCCATATTGGTCAATGCAGAAATACTAGTTAACCCCTGCTTGTCAATGCAGAAATACTAGTTAACCCATATTGGTCAATTCAGGAATACTAGTTAACCCATATTGATCAATGCAGAAATACTAGTTAACCCATATTGGTCAATTCAGGAATACTAGTTAACCCATATTGGTCAATGCAGAAATACTAGTTAACCCATATTGGTCAATGCAGAAATACTAGTTAACCCATATTGGTCAATGCAGGAATACTAGTTAACCCATATTGATCAATGCAGGAATACAAAAGGTACACACGGGCAGGAGTGTAACACACACCAATAAACGATGTGAACGGACAAAGACTGACTGAACTCAAGGAACTAAATACTAACACTGATGAACTGAAGACAGGTGATGATAATGAACTGAACACAGGAGGAAGAAGGTGAACTAATGAAGGATAATGAGAACAGGAGCAAACACGAACAGAATGTCACCTAATATTCATCATCAGAGTTCGAAGAGCCTTTCATCAATTTAAAATGAAGGAGAAAACATGGTTTTCATTAAACAGATTTTAAAGAGATTTTACACCGACTCTTCCTGAAATTACATAGTTACACCTGTATGTGGCGACAAATAACCAATGAACAAAATTTCACATCCAAAATCTCCCAAAACACTTCATTCTTCCTCAACCCTTCCTCAACTAAACCTTTGTATTATAAGTTTTAACTTAAGTTTAACAGTTTTAAAAGGGTGTGTAATCATGTGCAAATAGAGTTTTGCTGGTGTGTGTTTGAGTGTGAAATGAATGCATGTAATTTGATAATGTAGTTATTATTGAATGTGCCAAAGCAATGATATATGATGCTCAGTTTATGATCACTGTGTGCAGAGACTGATTGAGTCATGAATCATTCATCAACCGATTCGTTGAACAACACTGATTCATTCAGGAATGAAATGAGTAACATCGAGTGTCTTAATGGGCAGAGCAAAAGTAGTCAGTGGCAAGATTGTGTGAACATTTTAAGTCACCCAGTGTGAGTTTCCAGTTTATTGAGGTTTTGTATTTAATCAATATCACACTGGTCATCATGTGACCACCTGTGGCCCAATCACAGCCATGATGATTGTCAAAACAACTGTGATCTTGCTCAGTATTTCATTCTAAGGATATTTTTGCTGCTTTTGAATGATGAATAATTTAGAGGATTAATACCAACCACTCCGATTTAGGGCTCATGAAGGGGTTGGGCTATAGATAGGGGTTAGTTAGGGTTAGTTAATGATTAGTTAGTTCAGTGTTCAGTATTGTGATGACCGTGACATTGCAACTTCACATGCAGACTGGAACACGTCTGTAAGCGTGTGTGTGTGTGTGTGTGTTTTCCAGCTGGAAGACGCTCAGGCCAAACGCCTGGAGAGACTGCTGGAAAAACATCAAGATATCCGACAACAAATCCTGGATGACAAACCGAAGGTATCGTTACGTTTCTTTAACATTAGATGTTTATTGAGATGTTAGGATCTCACAGGAAGTTTAGAGCACTGCAGAAACACACACACATACACACTCACTCTCTCTCTCTCTCTCTCTCTCTCTCTCACACACTCACACTCACACACACACACTTTCTCTCTCTCTCTCTCTCTCTCTCTCACACACACACACACACACACGTTCAGCTGCAGTGTTTGTGTCTCCTCACTGTCATTGTTATTTTAGGAGGACGGCTCACAGGAACTGGAAGGTAAGAGTTTCTGCATCCCAGAATTCAGTTCATCACAAACATTCATCTGACATTCAGACACTCTGAAAAAGCCGCTGAAATAACACAAAACTCTGGATCATACATCATACCGGCCTCCTCAATAACCTGCTTACTGTGTGTGTGTGTGTGTGTGTGAGTGAGAGAGAGAGAGAGAGAGAGAGAGAGAGAGAGAGAAAGAGAGTTTGTGTGAGAGAGAGAAAGAGAGTGTGTGTGAGAGAGAGAAAGAGAGTGTGTGTGAAAGACAGAAAGAGAGTGTGTGTGTGAGAGAGAGAAAGAGAGTGTGTGTGAGAAAAAGAAAGAGAGTGTGTGTGTGTGTGAGATAGAAAGAGAGTGTGTGTGAGAGAGAGAAAGAGAGTGTGTGTGTGTGTCTGTGTGTGTGTGTGTGTGTGAGAGAGAGAGAGAAAGAGTGTGTGTGTGTGTGAGAGAGAGAAAGAGAGTGTGTGTGTGAGAGAGATTGTGTGTGTGTGTGTGTGTGAGAGAGAGAGAGTGTATGTGTGTGTGTGAGTGTGAGAGAGAGAGAAAAGAGAGAGAGAGTGTGTGTGTGTGTGTGTGAGAGAGAGAGAGAGAGAGTGTGTGTGTGTGTGTGTGTGTGAGAGAGAGAGAGAGAGAGAGTGTGTGTGTTTGTGAGAGAGAGAAAGAGTGTGTGTGTGTGAGAGAGATTGTGTGTGTGTGTGTGTGTGTGTGTGTGTGAGAGAGAGAGAGAGAGAGAGAGAGAGAATGTGAGTGTGTGAGAGAGAGAGAGTGTGTGTTTGTGAGAGAGAGAAAGAGAGTGTGTGTGTGAGAGAGATTGTGTGTGTGTGTGTGTGTGTGTGTGTGTGTGTGTGTGTGAGAGAGAGAGAGAGAGAGAGAGAGAGAGAGAATGTGAGTGTGTGAGAGAGAGTGTGTGTTTGTGAGAGAGAGAAAGAGAGTGTGTGTGTGTGTGTGTGTGAGAGAGAGAGTGTGTGTGTGCTAATGTCATTTTAGTTGATATACAGCATGTATATATCTTCGTTTGTTTTTTATTTTTTCTCATGTTAAAATGATCAGAAGTTCATCATTTACTAAACCTGAACACAAAAGAAAATATTTTGAAGAACATTGGGAATGAAAAACACCGGAGCCATTGACTGTCATTATGGACAAAAAAAAGAAAACTAAAACTACATTTCTCAAAATATCATCTTTTGTTTTTCACAGCTCAGGTTTGAATGACACAAGTAAATGATGCCTGAATTATAAACATATATATATATATATATATATACATACAATATATATTTAAGAGAAAAGCACTATTTACACTCATAGCAATTGTTGTTCTGCTCAGAGATGATGAGCTCCTTCACGTCAGGATCGGGATCAGACTGATGTTTCTCTCTCTCTTCTGAGCCTCTACATGTTTAATCAGTTCAGATCCACTAGAGGGCGTCATTGAGCTGTTAAACACTCACACACATCAGAGATAGAGAGAGAGAGAGAGAGAGTCCTGACCTATTTTTATGCCTTGGATCAGGCACTAATGGACAGCTATAAGCATCCTGGGTCTTCAGAGACCAGCAGAAACATCTCAGATTCAGAGATAAAGCCTGCAAACTGACAGCTGGTTTAACGACTTCTACCAGCAGAGCCTATCTGAACTCTTCCTCATGAAATCTGCTGTGGAGGGACACAACAGTGCCAACACTTACAGTCAAGTCATCTTTATTTATATAGCTCTTTATACAATGCAGATTGTTTCAAAGCAGCTTCACAGTGATAAACACTGTTGTTCAGCTGAAGTCAGTTCTGTAGAAAACGGTGATGTCATCATCAGCTCAGTTCAGTCAGATCAATAATACTGTTGAATATTAAGTTTCCTCGACTAAGCAAACGAGAGGCGACAGTGGCAGGAACCCAAACTCCGTCAGTGACAGAACGAAGAAATGCATTTAAAGTGTACTTTTTTCTCTTTTTTGTTTACTATTCAGTATGAACACTACTTGAACTATTTATACTATGAAGCGGCATGAATTGGGCACACCTTTTGAGAATGTGTTGATGTTTAAATAGAAGCTGCTGTCACACCTCAGTGTGTGTGTGATGTCGTCCTGCTCACGGATTCACGCGCGCACCACGCCTCAGTCTGGCTGATTACATCTGACTTTCAGATTGACTTTGGCAGTGTGTTCATGAACTTCCCAGTGTCTTCCCAGTGCCTCGTCATGAGGCCCGCAACCCTGTTCACATACTTATGTTCTATTCTATACCATTTTATGGGATAAATAAATGGATAAATATATAAAACTGCAATTAGTGTGTTCACTCTGAAAATTCCAACAAGAAAAAGTGCTCTTCAAATGCACAGATGATGAACTTAATAAACCGAAAAGAACAAAGTGTGGAACATTGGACACTTCATGCACTATGTATTAGTGTAAAGTGCACAGAATAAGAGTATAGCGCTCAGAATAATAGTATAGTGCACAGAATAAGAGTATAGTGCACAGAATATGAGTATAAGAGTATAGTGCACAGAATAAGAGTATAGTGCACAGAATATGAGTATAAGAGTATAGTGCACAGAATAAGAGTATAGTGCACAGAATAAGAGTATAGTGCACAGAATAAGAGTATAGTGCACAGAATAAGAGTATAAGAGTATAGTGCACATAATAAGTATATAGTGCACAGAATAAGAGTATAGTGCACATGCACAGAATAAGAGTATAGTGCACAGAATAAGAGTATAGTGCACAGAATAAGTGTACAGTGCACAGAATAAGAGTATAGTGCACAGAATAAGTGTATAGTGCACAGAATAAGAGTAGAGTGCACAGAATAAGAGTAGAGTGCACAGAATAAGTGTATAGTGACCAGAATAAGAGTATAGTGCACAGAATAAGAGTATAGTGCACAGAATAAGTGTATAGTGCACAGAATAAGAGTATAGTGCACAGAATAAGAGTAGAGTGCACAGAATAAGTGTATAGTGACCAGAATAAGAGTATAGTGCACAGAATAAGAGTATAGTGCACAGAATAAGTATATAATACGAGTAATAAAATAAAATAAATACAGAATAAGAGTATAGTGCACAGAATAAGAGTATAGTGCACAGAATAAGTATATAGTGCACAGAATAAGTATATAGTGCACAGAATAAGAGTAGAGTGCACATAATAAGTGTATAGTGCACAGAATAAGAGTAGAGTGCACAGAATAAGTGTATAGTGACCAGAATAAGAGTATAGTGCACAGAATAAGTGTATAGTGCACAGACTAAGTATATAGTGCACAGAATAAGTATATAGTGCACAGAATAAGTATATAGTGCACAGAATAAGTGTATAGTGCACAGAATAAGAGTATAGTGCACAGAATAAGTATATAGTGCACATAATAAGTATATAGTGCACAGAATAAGAGTATAGTGCACAGAATAAGAGTATAGTGCACAGAATAAGAGTATATAGTGCACAGAATAAGTGTATAGTGCACAGAATAAGTGTATAGTGCACAGAATAAGAGTATAGTGCACAGAATAAGAGTATAGTGCACGTGCACAGAATAAGTATATAGTGCACAGAATAAGTGTATAGTGCACAGAATAAGAGTATAGTGCACGTGCACAGAATAAGAGTATAGTGCACAGAATAAGAGTATATAATGCACAGAATAAGTATATAGTGCATAGAATAAGTATATAGTGCACAGAATAAGAGTATAGTGCACAGAATAAGAGTATAGTGCACAGAATAAGTATATAGTGCACAGAATAAGTATATAGTGCACAGAATAAGAGTATAGTGCACAGAATAAGAGTATAGTGCACAGAATAAGAGTATATAGTGCACAGAATAAGTGTATAGTGCACAGAATAAGTAGTGCACAGAATAAGAGTATAGTGCACAGAATAAGAGTATAGTGCACGTGCACAGAATAAGTATATAGTGCACAGAATAAGTGTATAGTGCACAGAATAAGAGTATAGTGCACGTGCACAGAATAAGAGTATAGTGCACAGAATAAGAGTATATAGTGCACAGAATAAGTATATAGTGCATAGAATAAGTATATAGTGCACAGAATAAGTGCATAAGTACACACTGCAGCTGTTCAGTTCCAGTCCTGATCAAACACACCTGAGCGAGTTCATAGAGTCACAGGCAGAGGGTTTGAGCTGAACTCGAGGGCCAGAGATGAGAAGCTCTGGAATAATGTACAGTGTGTATTTTGGGCCACTGATTTTGTGCTGTTTCTGAGGTGTTTGTACACTTGTTGTTGTGTGACAGTGGCAGACGCAGATGTTGAATGAAGCTGTCGACCACACACACTGAACAGTTCTGTGACTTCACAAACACAGATCTGTGCCGTCGCCATGGAAACACTCATCCCACTATTAACCCTGTAATAGCCTCAGGACGCACAGAGAACAGGGAAACTCCTGGAATAATGATGGTTTCTTAGTGCTTTATTCGTTTATAGCAGGATTCTTTTTATTGATGTGTTGTGATACTGACAGGAATAATTCAACCATCTCACAAATCGTGTTCTCTATTCAGCAAATGATGATCGTTTTATTGTGTTTTATGTATTATAATATGGGAAATAATCGTATTACATGACTCTCTGAAATGCTTGATTCTGATTGGTCAGTCGTGACATTCCGAGGTCAGTTATTCGTCAATAATGACCGTCGTCAATAGCAACACTCTGCTCCAGGTATTTGAGACGCTTCTTTCATGTCTCTCTTGTTTTATTCAAACGCAGCCTCAGTTATCGACTGTATTTACTAATATTAAGACTAATTTTAGCATAGATGCCATTCTTCTTATGATGTAACGAGTACATCAGGATTTAAGGGAAGTGTTCCCAGTTCCGGCTGACCTAATCTATGCAGCCTAACATTGAATTATAGAAGTCTATAATGTATTATGTGTATGCTAGGCCAAAGAGATGTGTCTTTAATCGAGCTTTGAACTGACAGAGTGTGTCTGCTTCCCGGACAATGGTAGGAAGACTGTTCCAGAGTTTTGGTGCTAAATAGGAAAAGGATCTACCGCCAGCAGTCGATTTAGATATTGTAGGTATTATTAACTGGCCAGAATATTGAGATCGCAATAGACGTCAAGTCAAGTCAAGTCAAACATATTTATAT
This sequence comes from Semotilus atromaculatus, assembly GCA_031834385.1. Taxonomy (NCBI): domain Eukaryota; kingdom Metazoa; phylum Chordata; class Actinopteri; order Cypriniformes; family Leuciscidae; genus Semotilus; species Semotilus atromaculatus. The sequence continues at coordinate 155,698 of JAULUF010000010.1, forward strand.
AGCGCTTTTCACAATACAGATTGTATCAAAGCAGCTTCACAGTTTTAATCAAAACAACATAACAATGTTTGTTTATTCCTGGAAAAAAGACATCCACGTTTGGTAGGGCTTATCAATGGTATTAATGATTGGTTATTTAATTTGAATATCCCCAACTGAGCAAGCCAAAGGCAACAGTGGCAAGGAACCGAAAAACTCCATCAAGTGACCTAATGGTGTCTTAAAACTCCATCAAGTGACCCAATGGAGAAAACAAAAACCTTGGGAGAACCCAGGCTCAGTCGGGGGCCAGTTCTCCTCTGGCGTTTATGAACTAGAGGCCGGATTTACAGTAACTGTAAGATAAAAAATTTATATGAATGCCTGGCTGAATGAATAGATGCGTCTTTAGTCTAGTTTTAAACTGGGAGAGCGAGTCTGAGCAACGAACAATATCAGGAAGGCTATTCCAGAGCTTCGGAGCTAAATGTGAAAATGCTCTCCCTCCTTTGGTGGATCCCTCCTTTACGTGAAGGACTATAATGCGTTAAGAGCTCGCTCAAGTACTGCGGAGCTAAACCATTTAGGGCTTTGTAAGTAATCAACAATATTTTTAAATTTATACAATGTTTAATAGGCAGCCAATGCAGTGTTGACAGAACCGGGCTAATATGGTCATACTTCCTGGTTCTGGTAAGAACTCGAGCTGCTGCGTTTTGAACTAGCTGTAGTTTGTTTATTAAGTGTGCAGGGCAACCACCCAGTAGAGCATTACAATAATCTAGTCTTGATGTCATGAACGCATGAACCAATTGTTCCGCATTTGTCAATGAGAGCATATGACGTAATTTAGATATATTTTTAAAAATGCGGTTTTACAGATACTAGACACGTGACTTTCAAATGAAAGATTGGTATCAAAGAGCACACACACACAGACACACACACACACACACACACACACAGGTTTCTAACCGACGACGAAGACTTAACAGAGCAGCAATCGAGTGTTTGACAGTATTCTAGGTTATTACGTGAGGAAGTTTTGGTAACACTTTAGAATACTGTATCTTACTTACTGCATCACTAATAAGGAATTACTGAAGAACTAATAGGTGATTCTTTATTAACACTTAAGTCACTACTGTTAACTACTAAGGGAGATGTGTTAATCAGTATGTAATATAATTGTATGATTGTGTTAAGTATCAGTTAGTTAATCAATAGCTAGTGAATTCTGTCATACCTCCTGAAGAACTACTACTAATTATCTACTAATTAAGGTTCAAGAAAAATAACTATGAAGTAACTACTAATGAACAGTCATACACAGTAGTCAGTTTGTCATTCTTCAGCACTAATAAGAAAGATAAGTGCAGACATTTACCTATAGCTATGATCTGCAAATAAGCAAACTTTTTATTTCATTAGAAAAACTTATCATAATTATCACTTATCAAACATCATTATACTTAGTTCTTATACATTTTAAACTTCTTTTGCACCATTCAAGTTTCGGCAATATCGCGGTAGCCACATACAGTGATTTGGTCATGCAAGAGCGCGGTATTAGCATCCTCCTCTGGAGAGTTCTCAGCGCCGCCGATTTGGTGCATTTCCTCAGCGAAATACAGATTTGTGTACTTTTTATTTAATCCATAAAATCATTACTGTGCTGTAAATCATTTTATTTTATGCAAGGCAACATACAAGGACGCGATGTCAGTTAGCCTATAGTTAGCGAGTTGGTCTATTTTGTGTGATGGAAACACCTGATAAAACAAATTATTTTATTTATAAAGATACTAAATCTATGTACATACAGATGTTAAAATCTGTTCTCAGAGCTGTCCACTGTTATGGGCAGGTTATGGAGTCAAGTATTTTTTTATTCTAAAATGTTTGTTAAACGAGTTTAAATGTAGGGAGTATTTATGTTAAAACAAAATAAATTTTGCTTTATTATAAAATGCTCTTATCTGAAATAAAGGAAGATATCATGTAAACAAGTAATTGTTGTGTATTTTACAAAGGTTTAGCTGATTACATTAATATATATATATATATATATATATATATATATATAATTATTATTTTTATTTTTTTTATTTTACAGTATGTGGTAATTCTTTATTAATGACTAATGGGTTCCTTATATTGTCACTTTAGAATACTGTTTCAAGTTTTAAGTAATTCCTGAAGGACTATCTAATAATTATTTATTAATTACTAATAAGTTCCTTATATTTTCACTTTAGAAGACTGTTTCAGGTTATAAGTAGCCTAATTCCTGGATAATTATTTGATAAGTATTTATTAATTACTAATGGGTTCCCTATATTGTCACTTTAGAATACTGTTCCAGGTTCTAAGTAATTCCTGCAGAATTATTTGATAATTATTTATTAATTACTAATAAGTTCCCTATATTTTCAGTTTCCCTCAGTCGTTGCCTCAAATACATAAATTTACTCAATGACATTCTGTGCTGAGGAAAACAGACACACACAGTACTGTATATAAAATATACAAATAATCTGAGGTTAGTTTTGTATGACTGTTCAGTAGTTACTTCTTAGTTATTTTTCTTGAACCTTAATTAGTAGATAATTAGTAGTAGTTCTTCAGGAGGTATGACAGAATTTATTAGTTATTGATTAACTAACTGATACTTAACACAATCATAAAATTATATTACAAACTGATTAGTTAACACATCTTCCTTAGTAGTTAACAGTAGTGAAGAAGTAGTTAATGAAGAATCACCTATTAGTTCGTCAATAATTCCTTATTAATAATGCAGTAAGTAAGATACAGTATTCTAAAGTGTTAGGGTTAGGGTTGCGGACAAGTTTTTTGTCCAATAATTAGAATCTCTGTTTTTTCAGAATTAAGTAGGGATTTTTTATATCAGCTATGCATTCTGCTCATTTTGTGAATTGGTAAGTTTCGTCAGGGCCTGAAGAAATATACAGCTGAGTATCATCTGCATAACAGTGAAAACTAATGCCATGTTTCCTAATGATATCTCCTAAGGGTAGCATGTACAGTGTGTGTGTGTGTGTGTGTGTGTAGCATGTACAGAGTGAACAGCAACGGTTCTAGTACTGAGCCTTGTGGTACGCCATACTGAACTTTTGATCAATAAGATTTACTGCTACACTCTTCATTTACTGCTACAAACTGATAATGGTCAGATTTAAACCATGCTAATGCAATTCCACTAATGCCAACATAATTTTTTTGTTTTTTTTAAAGTATAATCTGTGATTCTTAATGACAGTATGGCGTGGCGACTGACAGCCATACATTCTCCTCAAACCATTGTGTTCATCCATGCTGTGCCGTGCCGAGACACAACCCACGTAAAGTTGATAATTACGCGAATAACTGCAATTGCAGATTTCGAACAGAGATGGCGACAAAGAGGAAAAACTACGGACTGCAGCTTTAATATTAATTTCAACATTTACTAATACATTATTAAAATCAAAGGTTGTATTTGTTAACATTAGTTAATGTTCTGTGAACTAACATGAACAATCAACGAACAGCTGTATTTTTATTAACTAACATTAACAAAGATTAACTAATACTGTAACAAATTGTCAGGGTTCTGTCACTTCTGTCTAGTTTTCATTTTAGTTGGTGACAGAACTCTGACATTCCCGGTTTGTCATGTTCTTGTGTTCTAGTCCTGTTTGTTGTGAGCACATGGCTTGTCATGTGTTTCTCTGTGCCATGTGCTCTCCTGTCTATAGTCTGGCCCCTCCCATTTTGTTATCTGATTATTGTTTAATTTGTTCCACCTGCCTTTCTCGTTACCCGCCTTTGTTTGTTTCCCTATTTAGTCTCCCTGTGTTTGTAGTGCTGTGCTGGTTCATTATATTATGTTTCCTCGTATTTTCTGCCTAAAGACCTGGTTATCTTGTTGCCTGTTTTTGTTTTGTTTTGTTTATGATCTGTTTTTTTATTTTGTTTTGTAGTTACTTAATAAACATTCTCATTCTCTACACTTGTATCCTCGCTTCACTTTGGACCCAACTGTGACACAAATGTATTGCTCATTGTTAGTTCATGTTAGTAAATACATTAATGTTACCTAATGAACCTTATTGTAAAGTGTTACTGGGTTTCTTCTCTATCAATATTTCATGTCCCAGTTTGTAAATGCAAAACACACCCCTTTAAGGCTGATCAAGACTTTGCGATAACACCCAGATAGATATACATCATTCCTTACTTACACTGGACAACAGCACATATTTTCATTTCTAAATGAACTATTAATTGCAGCGTAATGTTAAAAACACGCTATGGTATTTCAGTCATGCTAGTGTCAAAGATCCTGTAATGTTTGTGTGTGTAGAGCGAGAGACAGATGGAGCAGATTGAGTCTCCCGCTGACTCTCTCTGGCACACGCGTGTGTTTGATGAGCGGCTCTTCATTAATAATTCACACGGTCCTCCTGATTCTCGCCGGGGGAACTTCTGTCACTCGATAGAAACCCGAGGAGCACAAACAGAGCGCTTTACATCAGAATACACTCTCAATGCTTTGATTCCATGCATCAAATGCTGAGGTCTCCACCCAGCAAGCAATATCCGTAATTTCTCCGTCTAGGTCAACTATAGTCCAGCTATGAGTAGGTTAACTATAGACCCAGATATAGTCCAGCTATGAGTAGGTTAGCTATAGACCCAGATATAGTCCAGCTATGAGTAGGTTAACTATAGACCCAGATATAGTCCAGCTATGAGTAGGTTAACTATAGACCCGATATAGTCCAGCTATGAGTAGGTTAACTATAGACCTGATATAGTCCAGCTATGAGTAGGTTAACTATAGACCTGATATAGTCCAGCTATGAGTAGGTTAACTATAGACCCGATATAGTCCAGCTATGAGTAGGTTAACTATAGACCCGATATAGTCCAGCTATGAGTAGGTTAACTATAGACCTGATATAGTCCAGCTATGAGTAGGTTAACTATAGACCTGATATAGTCCAGCTATGAGTAGGTTAACTATAGACCCGATATAGTCCGGCTATGAGTAACACACTTCTAGCCAAAATAACCTTGAATTTGGTTGGATGTCGTTTTTTGTGAATGTGTATGATATTCCATCATGTAAGCAAAGTCAACAGTGATTACAAGGTGTTAGGTTTAATTTCTTCACTCATTTCATTTCTTTTGTTATCTAATTTATGACTAGTCTATTCTTGGGCTGTGGTTAGACGTCTATTCAATTTTCACTGACAGCCCAAATTTTGCCTTGTTTTAGCCTAGACGTCAGGCTGTGTTTGGACGGCTATTAGACGTCTTTTAAACTCAAAATTGCTTGCTGGGCAATCTCACTTTAGTGTTTAAACCGTTCGTGAACACACACACACACACACACACATGGTTACATGACGAGTGCGAAACGGGAACATTTCATCTAGATTTCATAAGCTCGATCCCTCGATGGCGGAGCAGAATTAGGACAGATGTGGATGAAGGTCATTCTCCTCCCTCAGCGCTTTAAGAGAGTGTGTGTGGATTGGACGTGAGAGTGTGTGTGGATTGTTGACAGATGACGAGTCTTTTGAGGAAAGACATATTTAACTGAGTCGGGAGGGAACAGAACTAGAATGGGCCGTGCTTTCATCTCCAGGCCTCTTTTGGTGAAACGGGGGCGAACCGCTGGAGCTTGAGGAGTTTCTCAGATCGTGTGTTTGAAGAGATGTTAGATTCTGTGGGAGAGCTTTGATCGGCCAGTGTTCATGAGTGACGGTCATTTGAGTGCTTAAAGAACTGTCGCCTTTTTTGACACTGGGTTTTGGCTAGTTTTAGTTTGGGGACATTCAATTTAACATTTAATTTAATTTTCAACAATAACATTGATCTCCTGCATTGACAGCATTATAGGAGAACTGAGCTGGACGATGACATCACGGTTTTCTCCAGAGCAACTATATATATAAATTAACTAAATTAATAACTTTTTTACAACAAAGATGAACCATCACTGAACTTACTTAAGCTGGACTGTGACGCTATTTTCTTCTGGAAACAAACTTTGTTGCATTATTTTCCTGTTATCTCTGACGATACTTGCTTGGTACAGAGAGCTTCAGCTGCATGAACAGTTAGCTAGCTAGACTATGACTTCATTATAGATGAGAGAAACCAAAGACATTTCTGAAAACCTGTTTAGATGACGAGCTGCTCATAACATTTACCACAAAGCTCAACGCATGATGATATACATAGCAGTCTAAACTATAGGCAGAGATTAAAGTTGCCCCCCCCCTACCCCCAATACCCCCCCAATACCCCCTGTAATTCGAACTATGTAGAAACCAATGCAGATATTCCAGGAAAGGACAGAGCTGCATGGACACACACATCAGATCTGAACAGTTGCGGCACACAGTGTGACATCAATCATTTTAGATCAGATTCCAATCGGACACACAAATAACCGGATTTGGACAGGCTTACGGTGTGTGTGTGACTCAGGCCCTGATGGGGCACCAGTCCAGCTCCACTGATGGCTACTGGGAATGAAACTGTCAGTGTGGAAGAAGAACCTGCACTGTCACGTATACTGTATATCATCACACGTCTGCTGTATAGTGTCAAAGCGCTGAAATTACTTGAGCGGCTGACAGGGAAACGGATCCAGGGTTATTTCTCGCTGTTTGTCCTGTGAGAACGGCCTGGTATTTTTGAACTAGAACTTTGTTGTATGCTTGATTAAGTTAAGACAGAACAGGAAGATTCTGTTCACCCGAACCCCATAGCTCGAGTCACTTCATCTATACTGCGCTTTAACAACATACACTGTTCCACAGCAGCTTTACAGTGATAACAGGAGATTACAGTAACACAGATTGTTTGGCTTTACAGCAGATCTAAAATAAAGTTATTGTCCAGATAAAGTTAGTTTTGATTGATTCACTTCCGTTGTAAAGATCATTAGTTATTAACTTAGCGGCCGCTAACACACACCGCTCTAACAGAAAACACAAACTCTTAAAGGATTAGTTCACTTTAAAATAAACTTTTGCTGATAATTTACTCACCCCCATGTCATCCAAGATTCCAGGATTTTTCTCCATATAATGGACTTCAACAGCACCCAAACGGTTCAAGGTCCAAATGACAGTTTCAGTGGAGCTTCAAATGGCTTTAAACGACACCAGACGATGAATAAGGGTCTTATCTAGACAAACCATCAGCATTTCACAAATAAATAAAAAAGTTTCAGTTTTCTAAGCACAAATGCTCGCACCGAGTCAGTGTTTACGAATGTGAGGAAGGAGGACCATATACACATATTCAAATGTCTTTGTGTCAGTTTATCGTTTAAAATGCCCATTTCGTGTGCGTATCCTGGGTGTTTTAATATTAAAAAGGCTAAAAGAACATTTTCGTCAGGACAGACGTGTGACCTTTTCAACGTAATTGCGTATTACGTGAGTCACGAACGCGCATCACAGAACAGAGCAAGGCCAGCATTTGTGCTTATAAAACTTAAACTTTTTTATTTATTTGTGAAATGCCGATGGTTTGTCTAGATAAGACCCTTATTCATCGTCTGGTGTCGTTTAAAGCCCTTTGAAGCTGCACTGAAACTGTCATTTGGACCTTGAACCATTTGGGTCCTGTTAAAGTCCATTATATGGAGAAAAATCCTGGAGTGTTTTCATCAAAAACCTTAATTTCTTTTCGACTGAAGAAAGAAAGACATGGACATCTTGGATGACATGGATGTGAGTAAATTATCAGCAAAAGTTTATTTAAAAGTGAACTAATCCTTTAATGTGTTTCGGACGCTCATCCGCAGGACAGTGTTTGGAGCTCGAGAACGCAATCTTTGAAACAGGATCCAACGGGCAATTTTTTAAATTTTTTGAAAAAACTTTATTTCTGTGTAAACTTCAAAAACGTGAATCTGTGAAAACGCACATGCATATTATGTATTTAGTCTATATGTATGCACGTTTGAATATGTATGTTAATATCTAGCCTCGGGATAAACACAGACACTAATATTAGCGTAGATGCCATTCTTCTTATGATGTAACGAATACATCAGGATTTAAGGGAAGTGTTCCCGGTTCCGGCTGACCTAATCTATGCAGCGTAACATTGAGTTATAGAAGTCTATAGTGTGATATGTGAATGCTAGGGCAAAGAGAAGTGTGTTTAGCCTAGGTTTGATCTGACAGAGTGTGTCTCGGCCTCAGTCTCCGCACCGGCCACGGGTGATAAAGACGTGAGGTGGGAAAGGTCGACAGGAGTCGCAGATTAGCGTCACACACACACACTCGGGCGTCACACACACACTCGGGTGTCACACACACACTCGGGCATCTCTGCGTGTGCCAGCGGATCTGCGGTGCGGTTTAATCCGGGCCTGTGTCTCGGCCAGCAGGGGGACAGCAGATGTCCTCTATAAGTGGGTCGGCTTTGTGCGGATCCATCTGGCCCTGTCATGTTGGACTCAGATGCTGGAAATATGATTTCTAGAAGATGACCTTTGGGACGACGGCGCTCAACCGGTTGAGGAACTGGGTTGTGCAAATATACTTGGCTGATGTTTGCTTTAGTTTTCTATGTTGGTAAACAGTGTTACACACAGGCTTATCCTGTACCGGCATCTCTAACCTCCTCTAACCAGCGAGTGACAGGACTGGGGTGACAGCACTGGGGTGACAGTACTGGGGTGACAGGACTGGGGTGACAGTACTGGGGTGACAGTACTGGGGTGACAGGACTGGGGTGACAGCACTGGGGTGACAGCACTGGGGTGACAGCACTGGGGTGACAGTACTGGGGTGACAGCATTGGGGTGACAGGACTGGGGTGACAGCACTGGGGTGACAGGACTGGGGTGATAGCACTGGGGTGACAGGACTGGGGTGACACTACTGGGGTGACAGGACTGGGGTGACACTACTGGGGTGACAGCACTGGGGTGACACTACTGGGGTGACAGCACTGGGGTGACAGCACTGGGGTGACAGGACTGGGGTGATACTACTGGGGTGACACTACTGGGGTGACAGCACTGGGGTGACAGGACTGGGGTGACACTACTGGGGTGACAGGACTGGGGTGACACTACTGGGGTGACACTACTGGGGTGACAGGACTGGGGTGACAGTACTGGGGTGATACTACTGGGGTGACACTACTGGGGTGACAGCACTGGGGTGACAGGACTGGGGTGACACTACTGGGGTGACAGGACTGGGGTGACACTACTGGGGTGACACTACTGGGGTGACACTACTGGGGTGACAGGACTGGGGTGACAGTACTGGGTCTGCTTAATATCTGCAGCCGAAAACACAGAACACATTACCAATAAACTATTCAAATGTTCAGTCTCCTCCTGTTTTTTTCACGTTATCATTATATTTGTCAGTGCGCTGTGTCCATGTGTGTCCATGATTAGGCTATGCATTTAATATAGGCAATTAAAGTCACATATTATGATTTATGGATTATTAATATAAACGCGCGATTAGTCTACTAATTGCATAGATGAACGACTACTAGTCGACTAGAAGAATCTTTAGTCAAGGGCAGCGCTAGAAAGTCCTAACCCTGAGCTGAGGGAACCCAGCGCCAGAGACTCAGATCACACACAAGCTCCAGTGTTTCACAATCATAGTGTTTGACACCATTCATCTTTGGTGCTTTCTTTAATTACACCGTTCCCTGGAGATCAAGCGGGGTAGTTAACCAGTCAAACAAGCAGTAAAGCAATTATTGGGTCAGAATGAATACAATTCTGACATCTTTAATCACTAGGGGAGTCTGTGCCTGGAGAAAAACAGGAGAATCCACTGAGATGAAGTCTTGTTGCTGTTTAACACTAAAGTAATAAAGCTTGTGGATCTTCTGAGATCGTCTCTAATGTTGAACCTTTAATCTCAGGCTGTGGTTTTACTCTCTGCGGTCAAGCTTTAGTTTGCTGTTTAATCCATGTGTTGGTTCATGTTACAGCGCTGATAATGTGATAATGTTCTAGATCAGAGGTTCTCAACTGGTGGATCACGACCCAAACATGTGGTTTAGCTGCTGTAAGACACGCTATAACCCAGCAAGCAATATCCGTCATTTCACAGTCTAGGTTAACTATAGACCCAATATAATCCGGCTATGAGTAGGTTAACTATAGACCCGATATAGTCCAGCTATGAGTAGGTTAACTATAGAGCCGAAATAGTCCAACTATGAGTAGGTTAACTATAGAGCCGATATAGTCTGGCTATGAGTAGATTAACTATAGACCCGATATAGTCCAGCTATGAGTAGGTTAACTATAGACCCGATATAGTCCAGCTATGAGTAGGTTAACTATAGAGCCGATATAGTCTGGCTATGAGTAGGTTAACTATAGACCCGATATAGTCCAGCTATGAGTAGGTTAACTATAGACCCGATATAGTCCGGCTATGAGTAGGTTAACTATAGACCCGATATAGTCCGGCTATGAGTAGGTTAACTATAGACCCGATATAGTCCGGCTATGAGTAGGTTAACTATAGACCCGATATAGTCCGGCTATGAGTAGGTTAACTATAGAACCGATATAGTCCAGCTATGAGTAGGTTAACTATAGACCCGATATAGTCCAGCTATGAGTAGGTTAACTATAGACCAGATATAGTCCGGCTATGAGTAGGTTAACTATAGACCCGATATAGTCCGGCTATGAGTAGGTTAACTATAGACCCGATATAGTCCGGCTATGAGTAGGTTAACTATAGAACCGATATAGTCCGGCTATGAGTAGGTTAACTATAGACCTGATATAGTCCGGCTATGAGTAGGTTAACTATAGACGCGATATAGTCCAGCTATGAGTAGGTTAACTATAGACCCGATATAGTCCGGCTATGAGTAGGTTAACTATAGACCCGATATAGTCCGGCTATGAGTAGGTTAACTATAGACCCGATATAGTCCAGCTATGAGTAGGTTAACTATAGAGCCGATATAGTCCAACTATGAGTAGGTTAACTATAGACCCGATATAGTCCAGCTATGAGTAGGTTAACTATAGAGCCGATATAGTCCAGCTATGAGTAGGTTAACTATAGACCCGATATAGTCCAGCTATGAGTAGGTTAACTATAGACCCGATATAGTCCAGCTATGACCCGATATAGTCCGGCTATGAGTAGGTTAACTATAGACCCGATATAGTCCAGCTATGAGTAGGTTAACTATAGAGCCGAAATAGTCCAACTATGAGTAGGTTAACTATAGAGCCGATATAGTCCAGCCATGAGTAGGTTAACTATAGACCCGATATAGTCCAGCTATGAGTAGGTTAACTATAGACCTGATATAGTCCAGCTATGAGTAGGTTAACTATAGACCCGATATAGTCTGGCTATGAGTTGGTTAACTATAGACCCGATATAGTCCAGCTATGAGTAGGTTAACTATAGACCCGATATAGTCCGGCTATGAGTAGGTTAACTATAGACCCGATATAGTCCGGCTATGAGTAGGTTAACTATAGACCCGATATAGTCCAGCTATGAGTAGGTTAACTATAGACCCGATATAGTCCGGCTATGAGTAGGTTAACTATAGACCCGATATAGTCTGGCTATGAGTTGGTTAACTATAGACCCGATATAGTCCAGCTATGAGTTGGTTAACTATAGACCCGATATAGTCCAGCTATGAGTAGGTTAACTATAGACCCGATATAGTCCAGCTATGAGTAGGTTAACTATAGACCCGATATAGTCCAGCCATGAGTAGGTTAACTATAGACCCGATATAGTCCAGCTATGAGTAGGTT
>JAULUF010000010.1:175000-205000 GCA_031834385.1 Semotilus atromaculatus
GGTGTGTGTGTGTGTGTGTGTGTGTGTGTGTGTATCTTCCGTCATGAGCAGAGGTGTGTCTGTGTTCCTTCATGAGCAGAGGTGTGTGTGTGTTCCGTCATGAGCAGAGGTGTGTGTGTTCCGTCATGAGCAGAGGTGTGTGTGTGTGTATCTTCCGTCATGAGCAGAGGTGTGTGTGTGTGTATCTTCCGTCATGAGCAGAGGTGTGTGTGTTCCGTCATGAGCAGAGGTATGTGTGTGTTCCGTCATGAGCAGAGGTATGTGTGTGTTCCGTCATGAGCAGAGGTGTGTGTGTTCCGTCATGAGCAGAGGTGTGTGTGTGTTCTGTCATGAGCAGAGGTGTGTGTGTTCCGTCATGAGCAGAGGAGTGTGAGGAGTGTGTTCCTCCTGATGGTTGTGTGGCGCAGGATCAGTGTGTGGACGCTCAGCTCTGTGAGTTAGGCACCGGCTGTAGAGACGCTCCAGGTTAGTACGCGTGTTATTCCACAGCTTGGGGTTATTAAGGCTTGTGCACTGAACTCTCAGGGTGTGTTGTTGTTATTGTGTGATCAGGGTGTGTTGTTGTTAGTGTGTGATTCGAGTCACTCGCTCTTCTTTATAGAGTGGTTGTTGGTTTGTGTTTGACGGAGCAGATCCGGTTCACAACACTAGATCCTGCTTTCAGACACTTATATCCATATGGATTAATGACAAATAAAGCTTAAAAAAATTTGTTTTTAAGCATACATTTTCAAAATATGAATATTTTGAGCAGGAACAATGTGTTTCATTCCTGATTTTATTGTGAAATCTTAGCAAAGTAACCCGTAGAGTGTGTATAGTGTCTAGCACATTATTCTTTTGTGGTTGTGTATTTTATTCATATTAATTTATAATTATTGCATTCTAGTGGCCAGGGATTTAGAATCTAATAAGTGTTTCTCTATTGAAGTAAAAGTAGTAATTTGATCAAAAACAGAATTAATCACATTTGGCTATAGATTGATTAAATACACTGTAATCGATTGTGATGAATAACAACAAAGTCATGTTTTATTATATATTGATACAAAAATAAAAATAATAATCATCAGCTTGAGTTAGTTGAGAATTGTATTCTCAATCTCGATCCCGATCTGATCCCGGTCCCTGGACTCAATGTGTCGGCCGATCCCGATCCGATCCCGACCCGATCCCTGGACTCAGTGTGTCGGCCGATCCTGATCTGATCCCGATACCTGGACTCAAGTGTGTCGGCCGATGCCGATCCAATCCCGATCCGGTCCCGATACCTGGACTCAGTGTGTCGGCCGATCCCGATCCGATCCCGATACCTGGACTCAGTGTGTCTCCCGATACCTGGAGTCAGTGTGTCTCCCGATCCCGATCCCTGGACTCAGTGTGTCTCCCGATCCCTGCACTCAGTGTGTCTCCCGATCCCGATACCTGGAGTCAGTGTGTCTCCCGATCCCGATCCCTGGACTCAGTGTGTCTCCCGATCCCTGCACTCAGTGTGTCTCCCGATCCCGATCCCGAATCATCAGCTTTAGTCAGTTGAGAATTGTATTCTCAATCCCGATCCCGATCTGATCCCGGTCCCTGGACTCAACGTGTCGGCCGATCCCAATCCGATCCCGATCCCTGGACTTAGTGTGTCTCCTGATCCCTGGACTCAGTGTGGATCCCGATCCCAATCCCTGGACTCAGTGTGTCGGCCGATCCCGATCCCTGGACTCAGTGTGTCTCCCGATCCCTGGACTCAGTGTGGATCCCGATCCCAATCCCTGGACTCAGTGTGTCGGCCGATCCCGATCCCTGGACTCAGTGTGTCGGCCGATCCCGATCCAATCCCGATCCGATCCCGATACCTGGACTCAGTGTGTCTCCCGATCCCGATCCCGGGACTCAGTGTGTCTCCCGATCCCTGGACTCAGTGTGGATCCCGATCCCGATCCCTGGACTCAGTGTGTCAGCCGATCCTGATCCCTGGACTCAGTGTGTCGGCCGATCCCGATCCGATCCCTGGACTCAGTGTGTCGGCCGATCCCGATCCGATCCCTGGACTCAGTGTGTCGGCCGATCCCGATCCCTGGACTCAGTGTGTCAGCCGATCCTGATCCCTGGACTCAGTGTGTCGGCCGATCCCGATCCGATCCCTGGACTCAGTGTGTCGGCCGATCCCGATCCGATCCCTGGACTCAGTGTGTCGGCCGATCCCGGTCCCTGGACTCAGTGTGTCAGCCGATCCTGATCCCTGGACTCAGTGTGTCGGCCGATCCCGATCCGATCCCGATCCGAACCCAATCCGATCCCTGGACTCAGTGTGTCAGCCGATCCTGATCCGATCCCGATCCGATCCCTGGACTCAGTGTGTCGGCCGATCCCGATCCGATCCGATCCTTGGACTCAGTGTATCTCCCGATCCCTGGGCTCAGTGTGTCGGCCGATCCCGATTCCTGGACTCAGTGTGTCGGCCGATCCCGATTCCGATCCCGACCCGATCCCTGGACTCTGTGTGTCGGCCGATCCCGATCCCTGTACTCAGTGTGTCGGCCGATCCCGATCCCTGGACTCAGTGTGTCGGCCGATCCCGATCCCTGGACTCAGTGTGTCGGCCGATCCCGATCCCTGGACTCAGTGTGTCGGCCGATCCCGATCCCTGGACTCAGTGTGTCGGCCGATCCCGATTCCTGGACTCAGTGTGTCGGCCGATCCCGATTCCGATCCCGACCCGATCCCTGGACTCTGTGTGTCGGCCGATCCCGATCTGATCCGATCCCGATCCCTGTACTCAGTGTGTCGGCCGATCCCGATCCCTGGACTCAGTGTGTCGGCCGATCCCGATCCGATCATGATACCTGGACTCAGTGTGTCGGCCGATCCCGATCCGATCCCTGTGTGTGCATCTGCTCACACTAGCCCTGTATGATCTGATAGGGTTAGTTTATGGTGTGCTTCAGACTTATCCCGTAATTAAACATGAACAAACCCATACTGTGAACTAGAGTGTTTTTATTATCTGACATACATTTCACAGCAATATATTATTTATTTTTCTTAAGTGAAAAAGAACGTCAAATGCAGCCACACATCTAATACCGTAAACTGAAAAAGGTATTTTAGTTTTACAATATAACTGTATAAAAAAAGTGCACCAAATAAATCTAGGAATCTAAAAAATGATATATGAATAATATAAGAAAATAATCCCTTTATAACTTAATGTCCAGAAACAATTTAGTTAAATAAACGGTATTTCAGTTTTGACAGCGGCTGGTCATCCAGAACAATAAACTCGATGATTTTGTCGGTTATATTTATCGCTCGTCTTTTGGAAACTTTTCTCTTAGTTTGAGTGAAGCTCCAGAGATGTCGATTCTGGGCGGCTCTTCTTCTGCCCGTGTCTGTGTGTGTCCATCGTGTTCGTCTGTGTGTGTCTATCGTGTTCGTCTGTGTGTGTCCATCATGTTCGTCTGTGTGTCCATCGTGTTCGTCTGTGTGTGTCCATCGTGTTCGTCTGTGTGTGTCCATCGTGTTCGTCTGTGTGTGTCCATCGTGTTCGTCTGTGTGTGTCCATCGTGTTCGTCTGTGTGTGTCCATCGTGTTCGTCTGTGTGTCCATCGTGTTCGTCTGTGTGTGTCCATCGTGTTCGTCTGTGTGTGTCTATCGTGTTCGTCTGTGTGTGTCCATCATGTTCGTCTGTGTGTCCATCGTGTTCGTCTGTGTGTGTCCATCGTGTTCGTCTGTGTGTGTCCATCGTGTTCGTCTGTGTGTGTCCATCGTGTTCGTCTGTGTGTGTCCATCGTGTTCGTCTGTGTGTGTCCATCGTGTTCGTCTGTGTGTCCATCGTGTTCGTCTGTGTGTGTCCATCGTGTTCGTCTGTGTGTGTCCATCGTGTTCGTCTGTGTGTGTCCATCGTGTTCGTCTGTGTGTCCATCGTGTTCGTCTGTGTGTGTCCATCGTGTTCGTCTGTGTGTGTCCATCGTGTTCGTCTGTGTGTGTCCATCGTGTTCGTCTGTGTGTGTCCATCGTGTTCGTCTGTGTGTGTCCATCGTGTTCGTCTGTGTGTGTCCATCGTGTTCGTCTGTGTGTGTCCATCGTGTTCGTCTGTGTGTGTCCATCGTGTTCGTCTGTGTGTGTCCATCGTGTTCGTCTGTGTGTCCATCGTGTTCGTCTGTGTGTGTCCATCGTGTTCGTCTGTGTGTGTCTATCGTGTTCGTCTGTGTGTCCATCGTGTTCGTCTGTGTGTGTCCATCGTGTTCGTCTGTGTGTCCATCGTGTTCGTCTGTGTGTGTCCATCGTGTTCGTCTGTGTGTGTCCATCGTGTTCGTCTGTGTGTCCATCGTGTTCGTCTGTGTGTGTCCATCGTGTTCGTCTGTGTGTGTCCATCGTGTTCGTCTGTGTGTGTCCATCGTGTTCGTCTGTGTGTGTCCATCGTGTTCGTCTGTGTGTGTCCATCGTGTTCGTCTGTGTGTCCATCGTGTTCGTCTGTGTGTGTCCATCGTGTTCGTCTGTGTGTCCATCGTGTTCGTCTGTGTGTCCATCGTGTTCGTCTGTGTGTGTCCATCGTGTTCGTCTGTGTTGAAGTTGCAGTATGGCATATGAGACGTGTCGCTGTTTAGTTCACTTTAAAAAAAACTTTTGCTGATAATTTACTCCCCCCATGTCATCCAAGATGTCCATGTCTTTCTTTCTTTAACTAAAGTCTCTTTAACTACTAACATTTAATCATTTGATACAAAGCACTTATTGTGTACATGTTTCACATTGTACTTATATTTTAAAAATGCATAAATTAAAAAAGAAAAAGAAAATTACATCTGTTAATTTCTGCAGTGACATCTATAATTACACTGTTGACCTTCCCTAACCTTTAACCTTTAACCCTAACCTTTAACCTTTAACCCTGACCTGTATTGCACGTCAAAAGCAGCAAAACAATGTGAGCAAGTACATCAAACCTAACCATTTCTGTGATTAAACACCTAATATAAAGAGTTATCAGGACCATAATTGAAAGTGTAAAACAACATTTAGAACAATCATTAAAAAATAGAACAATAATAGACAATCTTAGCTAAAATTAAATGATAATTAAATAGCGTTTTGCAGTTATGCTACTTTTGCAACTAATCTCCCATTGAGCGGTGTGGTTATATCCAGAAGGCTGTATAGCTTTAGTCTGTGCTCGGTTACACCAGCTGACGTGTGTGTCTGAGAGAGATCTGCACATTACTGTCCTCTGATCATGCTTACTGTAATCATTCATCATAAAAGAGCGTTTACTGACATCATCATCCCAAAACTACTGATGATTATCAAATATGAAAGGTTTCAACATACATTTTATTTAGAATTTCTTATCAAAACACCATTTTAAATAGTTTTCTTAGTCTGTTTATTATTGCGGAGAATGCGGACGGTTGTGCCAAATAATATCTTTAATTTAAATGCACTGAAAATTAATTAAAACTAAATAGGTTTATAGGTTTATGTCCTGAATTAATCAAATCATTTTAAAAGGAAATGCACAGAAATATTGACGTCACCCTGATCAGACTCAGACGTCAGGCTTCGTATCGTAACCGATGTGGAGAATAAAGATTGGAGTATTAAAGCAGTTTTACAGATCACCGTAACCGTCATCAGTGGCTCCTATCGTCGCTTCAGCAGTTGTGTGTGTGTGTGTGTGTGTGTGTGTGTGTGTGTGTGTGTGTGTGTGCTCTAGGAAAGAAAGATGCACTATTATTTTTTAATTAGGCAGATGCAAACACAATGAGTCACAGGCTTCTGGCTGTTGTTGTTGACGTTTGCTTTCATTGCACTGTTTTCTGCAGTCTCACACACACACACACACACACACACACACACACACACACACACACACACACACACACACACTCTTGTGCTTCTGTTTGGGTTTCATTGGTCTCTCTGTGTGTGTCTTCACAGGGTCCGAGATGTCGCTTGCTCCTTAAATCACTTCCCACACCGCTGGTGAGTCCGTCGAGTCTTTCCTCCTCAGTGTGTTTTCACACACACATTGAACAGTATTGCTGTAGTGTGTTGGTTTAGCCGGTAGGGTCGTGGTTCAACTATTTCAAGAATGTTCCTTAAACTGATGAAACTTCAAGTGTACTACAGGTGTACAGGTGACTAAAGCTGTACAGGTGTACTAAAGCTGTACGGGTGTACTAAAGCTGTACAGGTGTACTAAAGCTGTACAGGTGTACAGGTGTACTAAAGCTGTACAGGTGTACTACAGGTGTACTAAAGCTGTACAGGTGTACTAAAGCGCTACAGGTGTACTACAGGTGTACTAAAGCTATACAGGTGTACTACAGGTGTACTAAAGCTGTACAGGTGTACTACAGGTGTACTAAAGCTATACAGGTGTACTACAGGTGTACTAAAGCTGTACAGGTGTACTACAGGTGTACTAAAGCTGTACAGGTGTACTAAAGCGCTACAGGTGTACTACAGGTGTACTAAAGCTATACAGGTGTACTACAGGTGTACTAAAGCTGTACAGGTGTACTACAGGTGTACTAAAGCTGTACAGGTGTACTACAGGTGTACAGGTGTACTACAGGTGTACTAAAGCTGTACAGGTGTACATGTGTACTAAAGCTGTACAGGTGTACTAAAGCTGTACAGGTGTACTACAGGTGTACTAAAGCTGTACAGGTGTACTAAAGCTGTACAGGTGTACATGTGTACTAAAGCTGTACAGGTGTACTAAAGCTGTACAGGTGTACTACAGGTGTACTAAAGTTGTACAGGTGTACTTCAGTTGTACTACAGGTGTACAGGTGTACTAAAGCTATACAAGTGTACTAAAGCTGTACAGGTGTACTACAGCTGTACAGGTGTACTACAGCTGTACAGGTGTACTTCAGTTGTACTACAGGTGAACAGGTGTAGCCAATCACACAGAGCTCCTTCTGTGATCTTACAGCCAGTTGTTGATGTAAGATGGCGGTGATTTTTCTCTTAATTAATTACACTAAAACACAGCAAGGTTCTTAAACTCTAGTTCTAGAAAATGAAGAACAGAGAAATGTGCATCAGGTGTGCTTTGCTTTTTTATGTTTTTAATTAATTTATGAAGCCACTGCTAACTTTATCTTTACATATTATATTGTTATATTATAATCATCATGTTCTGAGCGGGCGATTAGCTGTAAATGGAAAAGCCTGACCCTGTAAGTGTTGAGGTGTTCCTCCATGTTTCGGTGAAGTCCGGCTTAGAGAAAATCCGCGCGTCCCACTCGTGTCTGACCCGTGAGTTCATGTGCGCTCGACTCTTACTTACGATCTTTACGACTTGAGCGCCATCAGATTCGGATGATGTCATCAGGTCACCTAACTGTTATACGGTTATAAACGGTTATAAACGCTGGGTCTCAAAGCGGCAATATAGATCTGCTGATTTTAATCAATTCTCATTTTAATGAGCTGATATTGATTCTTATCCATGATGGATTTATTCAGTGCTGTTTCCAGTCGATGTGAGAAGAACTTCACTGAACATCTTCTGTAGCTCCTGCCATCCCATAATCACAGTAATTCTATACCTTTGGGTCTCAGTTTCTAATCCTGTGAGTTTCATCAGTAAATTCAGTCAGTAAATGTGTGTGTGTGACAGATGACACGATCATCTCTTCCTCTTTACTTCTAGTTACAGCAGCAAATAAACAATGAACATCAGAAGGAATGTTGAAAGATACAGAACTGAAATCAATCATGTCTCATGTAATCCATCTATCAGTGTTTCAGCGTCACTAAAACAGCTGGAGAACTATAATGTCACGTCACATTATCCTCAGAAAAGCCTTTCAGTGAACAAACTCCACAGAAGAATAACTCTAGAGAGCTTCTGATACAGACATGGACTCGGTCACATGTTCCTTATATTTCACTAGATCTGTTCTTCAGTGTTTAATGTGCGTTTGAATATGTTTTTATGACTCCCACAGTTCAAATGTTTATGTCACAACAACGAATTGGAGTAGAAACTTAATTATATCATTAGTCAAGTCACATTTATTTATACAGCGCTTTATACAGTACAGAGTGTTTCAAAGCAGCTTCACAGGGATAACAGGACAATAATGCCACAATGTTGTTTCCAGAAGAAAACCGCGCCAGTCCAGCTCAAGATCAGTGATGCTCCACTTCTGCTGGAGAAAGGTTATTAGTTTAGTTCATTTATATATATATTGAAAAAGTATCATTTGAAACTGCCTTAGCTGCAATTTAAATAGTTTATATGCTCATTTTATGATGTGTTAAAATAAACAGCAGTTATTATTATAATTATAGTAATTAACTGGCCAGGTATAGTTTACAGCATTAGTTGAGATATGTTTTCTTAAGAAAATTTACGTTAAATATTTCCAAATAAATCAGTATTGAGAGGAATGGAGAGCTTGTATGTTGAGTGTTTCAGGCACACTTTTACTCTTAATTAAATTAAATTCACATTATTTGTATAGCGCTTTTCACAATACACATCATTTCAAAGCAGTTTTACAGAAAGAGTCCACATTAGTTTACAGTGATCTGTTATGAAGTTATGTATTTCAGAAATAAACATATACAAAATCACAGTTAGCTAACAAGGTATTTGTTTAAACAATGTAATAATTTAATGCAGAAACAATGAGATCATTGAAATAATGAATACTTGTTTGTTTGATTATGACATTAATGCCACTGATGAGTGTGATCCAACCTCAGATCTCCCATCATGCACTGCTCCTGCGAGCGGTTCCTGGACGGCGGTATAAATAGTCGAGCTATTCCTGCTCTTTCTAATCTCAGAAACACGTTCAGTCACGGCTCAATCCACACTGCCAATTAAACCTTCCACCTTTGTGCTATAACTCAGAACGTGACTTCTGAACGCTATTATTACCCGTGTCAGCCGAGGACGCTGGTCATGTGACCGTATCCCAGCAGCCTCAGCGGGTCACATGACCAGCGTCGGGAGATCAGGCGAGTGAATAGTACACACACTGCCTAATGTGTGTGCCAGTCTGTGTGTGTGTTCAGGCTTTAAGTCAAGTCAGCTTTATTTATATAGTGCTTTTAAAGCAGATTTACAGAGATAACAGGAAAATAATGTAAAGTTTGTTTCCAGAAGAAAATGGCGTCGCAGTCCAGCTTAAGTCCAGTGATGCTTCTCATCGCTTTATTTACAGATTTATACAAGCGCTGATCAATATTGTTCTGGAATCTTCTGGACAAGCGTCCGTGTTTCCGGTGGTTTATGACGCTCTGGGATTATCACATGCTTTAATCAAGAGAATATTTGTCGCCTCGTCTGATGTTACCTGAAATAACTCCCGCTTAAAGTCTAAAAATAACCGTCACTCATTGTGTTGATCTGCCAGACTGAATGAACAGAACAGAGGCTTTATCAGGAGATTTAACCGGATCATTTGTGTTTTATAACGCTTTATTTTAATCTCAGACAGATTGATAATACGGAGTCGATTGGCTCCGGCTCCTGAATGTTTTACTGTACAGCCTGTTGTTTATTACAGCACACATTTATATTTAGAGTTCGCCATTATTTACTTCTCGTGGCCATTTGCTCTCTGTCTGCTTTATGTAAATGAGCTCTGTTGTGATTGGTGTAGCTCACACTGAACAGGTGTGGGCGGGGCATATGCTAATGAGGTTTAGCTCTGAATGTTGCAGTATGTCACAGCAAACACTGTGTGATTGAGCAAATTATTTTTTATTATATAACTTACACAAAATGATGCTAATTTAAAATGCAGAATAGCCATCTTTATTTCTGAGATGATAGCAGAAGTTCCTCACTCTCTCATGTGTGTTCCTGTTCTGCAGACAGGGAGGCCGTCCTCATCCGTTGCCTGCTCTTCTTCAGCCTCGGCCTGGTAAGACTGAGTTAAACTCATTAAACCGACTGTAACGAGCTCGTCAGACTTCATTAGCGCCGGGTCTGTCTTCTGTCTCCATCAGGAGTGTAGCTGATCAGCCAATCAGACGGCAGCGCCGTAAAAGAAGATATTTAATTAAAAATGTTGAGCAAACGAGAATAATCAGTAGTTTGATGGTGTGCAAGAGTCGTGCAGTGTGTGGGTGATGCTGTATCTCAGTGTGTCTCAGTGTGTGGGTGACGCTGTGTCTCAGTCTGTCTCAGTGTGTGGGTGATGCTGTGTCTCAGTGTGTCTCAGTGTGTCGGTGACGCTGTGTCTCAGTGTGTCTCAGTGTGTGGGTGACGCTGTGTCTCGGTGTGTCTCAGTGTGTGGGTGACGCTGTGTCTCGGTGTGCGGGTGACGCTGTGTCTCGGTGTGTGGGTGACGCTGTGTCTGTGTCTCAGTGTGTGGGTGACGCTGTGTCTGTGTCTCAGTGTGTGGGTGACGGTGTGTCTCGGTGTGCGGGTGACGCTGTGTCTCGGTGTGTGGGTGACTCTGTGTCTCAGTGTGTCTCAGTGTGTGGGTGACGCTGTGTCTCGGTGAGCAGGTGACGCTGTGTCTCGGTGTGTGGGTGACGCTGTGTCTGTCTTAGTGTGTGGGTGATGCTGTGTCTGTGTCTCAGTGTGTGGGTGACGCTGTGTCTCGGTGTGTGGGTGACGGTGTGTCTCGGTGTGCGGGTGACGCTGTGTCTCGGTGTGTGGGTGACTCTGTGTCTCAGTGTGTCTCAGTGTGTGGGTGACGCTGTGTCTCGGTGAGCAGGTGACGCTGTGTCTCGGTGTGTGGGTGACGCTGTGTCTGTGTCTCAGTGTGTGGGTGATGCTGTGTCTGTGTCTCAGTGTGTGGGTGACGCTGTGTCTCGGTGTGTGGGTGACGCTGTGTCTCGGTGTGCGGGTGACGCTGTGTCTCGGTGTGTGGGTGACGCTGTGTCTCGGTGTGTGGGTGACGCTGTGTCTGTGTCTCAGTGTGTGGGTGACGCTGTGTCTGTGTCTCAGTGTGTGGGTGACGCTGTGTCTCGGTGTGTGGGTGACGCTGTATCTCGGTGTGTGGGTGACGCTGTGTCTCGGTGTGCGGGTGACGCTGTGTCTCGGTGTGCGGGTGACGCTGTGTCTCGGTGTGTGGGTGACGCTGTGTCTCGGTGTGAGGGTGACGCTGTGTCTCGGTGTGTGGCTGACGCTGTGTCTGTGTCTCGGTGTGCGGGTGACGCTGTGTCTGTGTCTCGGTGTGCGGGTGACGCTGTGTCTCGGTGTGCGGGTGACGCTGTGTCTCGGTGTGCGGGTGACGCTGTGTCTCGGTGTGCGGGTGACGCTGTGTCTCGGTGTGCGGGTGACGCTGTGTCTCGGTGTGCGGGTGACGCTGTGTCTCGGTGTGCGGGTGATGCTGTGTCTCGGTGTGTGGGTGACGCTGTGTCTGTGTCTCAGTGTGTGGGTGACGCTGTCTCGGTGTGTGGGTGACGCTGTATCTCGGTGTGTGGGTGACGCTGTGTCTCAGTGTGTCTCAGTGTGTGGGTGACGCTGTGTCTGTGTCTTAGTGTGTGGGTGACGCTGTGTCTCGGTGTGTGGGTGACGCTGTATCTCGGTGTGAGGGTGACGCTGTATCTCGGTGTGTGGGTGACGCTGTGTCTGTGTCTCATTGTGTGGGTGACGCTGTGTCTCGGTGTGCGGGTGACGCTGTGTCTCGGTGTGCGGGTGACGCTGTGTCTCGGTGTGGGGGTGACGCTGTGTCTCGGTGTGTGGGTGACGCTGTGTCTCGGTGTGCGGGTGACGCTGTGTCTCGGTGTGCGGGTGACGCTGTGTCTCGGTGTGTGGCTGACGCTGTGTCTGTGTCTCAGTGTGTGGGTGACGCTGTATCTCGGTGTGTGGGTGACGCTGTGTCTCAGTGTGTGGGTGACGCTGTGTCTCAGTGTGTCTCAGTGTGTGGGTGACGCTGTGTCTCAGTGTGTGGGTGACGCTGTGTCTCGGTGTGTGGGTGACGCTGTATCTCGGTGTGAGGGTGACGCTGTATCTCGGTGTGTGGGTGACGCTGTGTCTGTGTCTCATTGTGTGGGTGACGCTGTGTCTCGGTGTGCGGGTGACGCTGTGTCTCGGTGTGCGGGTGACGCTGTGTCTCGGTGTGAGGGTGACGCTGTATCTCGGTGTGTGGCTGACGCTGTGTCTCAGTGTGTGGGTGACGCTGTGTCTCGGTGTGCGGGTGACGCTGTGTCTCGGTGTGTCTCAGTTTGTCTCAGTGTGCAGGTGATGCTGTGTCTCAGTGTGCGGGTGATGCTGTGTCTCAGTGTGTGGGGGACGCTGTGTCTCGGTGTGTGGGTGACGCTGTGTCTCGGTGTGTCTCAGTTTGTCTCAGTGTGTGGGGGACGCTGTGTCTCGGTGTGTGGGGGACGCTGTGTCTCATGTGTCTCAGTTTGTCTCAGTGTGTGGGGGACGTTCCATGAACAATGTATAAATAATGTATTTGTGCTGATGTTTTGAGAACATTATTAAAGACCAGATAACTTTGAATGAACGATCTATTAATATTACTGGAAGAACATTTGTTCATAGCTTTGAGAGAATGTTCTCTGTTAGCTGGGTGTCTGTGTGAGCGCAGGGGTTTATGGGTAATCGGCACCGGCCTCAGCGCAGGGGTTTATGGGTAAGATCGCAGGGGTTTATGGGTAAGATCGCAGGGGTTTATGGGTAAGATCTCAGGGGTTTATGGGTAAGATCGCAGGGGTTTATGTGTAAGATCGCAGGGGTTTATGGGTAGGATCGCAGTGGTTTATGGGTAAGATCAACGGGGTTTATGGTTAAGATCGTATGGGTTTATGGGTAAGAGCGCAGGGGTTTTTGGGTAATGCAGGTGAACCGCTGCTCTTTGGGGATTGGTGTTGTTGTGATGAAGACGAAGCCTCCAGTGAATCTCGCTCTATAAATACACGCGTACGGATCTGCAGTAAGTCCTCTGGCCGAACCAGGCCTATTAAGGGCTGGCGATCCCAGGAACAGCGTTGCCATGGAGATGCGTCTGTGTGACGCCGCGAGCAACATCTGTATGTGCTGTTTGTTCGTGGAGGATGGTTTCACTGGCCATTCAGATGAATGAGGGTCAGTGAACCACTTCCCGCTTTACCTGTTGACCTGAGGTGACCTTGAGCATTAAACGCTCTTATATCATCAGTGCAGCCCTCAGCAGTTATTTACCCATGATCCTCTGCCCTTCTGTAAAAGGCAGTGTTCTATTTCTGTGGCTCTGGAAAATATTCTGTGTTTCTGTTCTCTTGCCTTATCTGCTGTGCCTTTGCAGGACAGAATCTGTGGTTTGCCTTCCTGTGAGGTACATATTTGGTCAGAGAAAATATCAGGGAATTATGGAGCGTCTCGTTCCCAGGCCGGAACAGCGGACGGTCCTGATGCTATTATTAGCGTCTGCGGCCTGATGCGCTCGTTCATCTTCCTCACGTCTGATTATCTGGGCTGATGGTGTGGTTTGAGCGACTCTCTCTCTGTCTCTGTCTCTCTCTCTCCCTCTCTCAGTCTCTGTCTCTCTTCCTCTCTCAGTCTCTCTCCCTCTCTCTCTCTGTCTCTCTCTCTCTCTCTGTTTCTCTCTCTCTCTCTCTCACTCACAGTCTCTGTCTCTCTCTCTCTCTCTCTCTCTCTCTCGCAGTCTCTCTCTCTCTCTCTTTCTCTCTCTCTCTACCCCTCTCTCTCTCTCTCTCTCTCTCTCTCTCTGTGTGAGTTTGACCATGTTTGGTCAAATGTGCCATGGCAGAACCTGGTGATCCGCGTCCATCCTGTGATTCTGCACACAATCCTCTCGCCTGTTTGATCGTGTGTGAAGATGATGTAAGCTGGTCAATGTCATAATTAAACAGATTTTAAAGTGCCCTATAATGCTATTTTAGAGGCTCCTACAGCAGGTTCACATGCACCAAGCTCAAAAACACTATTTTCCTCATAGTCTCCACTGCAGCATCAGCTCTTTCTCTCAGTGTCTGAAACGCTTCCATCGAAGATTCAGTCTCTCTAAGCCCCGCCTCTCTGAGAGCTGCTCTGCTCTGATTGGTCAGAAAGCAAACACTTATTATCATATATGAAAATCAGCTCTTGATGCACAGTAGCCACGTTTCCATTACCCTTCAAATTGCGCAAATTGAAATTGCGAATTTAAAATACGCCCAATGGAAACACGTCAATTTAGCAAAAACTCCCATATATCACAAAAAAGTGTTTACGCTCGCATGAGGTGGTTTTTCAGGAAATTCGGAAAAGGAATATTTAGCACAACTGCAATGGAAACACTTTTTTCACATTTACAGACGTTTGGACAGAAGACGAGACAGAGTTATTTATTAAACTCATAAAAGACAAAAGAATTACGGGATTACTGGATTCTGAACCACATAGAAAGGCCACATTTATCAAGAGCTTGACGCAGAAATGAGTGAGAAACAGTAGAAGCTCCTGATAAGAGCCGCTCGCAGGAGAAAAGTCTCATCCTGCCGTTAGTGTCGGATAAACGCCTGCGTCTCCTTCCATTAATAATAATGGCCAGTGCAGCGGCTGAGATATACATTAACCTGCTTACATCCGTCGCCATAATTGTTGGAATGACTAATCGCGAGAGGAACAAATTACGTTTCTGTCGCATAACATCGGTTACATTGCGCAAATCTGTAATGGAAACGCGGCTACTGATACGAACAGTAACGATGGCGTGGGTTTTACCGTTTCAATCTCTTCTAAGTGGATTTGCTTTGTCAGCAGAAAACACCATCTTCTCGACATGAACAACACGAACGTAATCATCCACGTCACCACTGAGCGCTCGGGTTGAGTTTGTTTACAACAACGGCTCCGCTGGAGAATTAGATGTAGATTCAGCCGTCGCGTGTGTTATAGCAGATGTAGAGCGCACTCATGTAAAAAGAGGAACAGAGAACCACGATCAAGGCATTAGTCGATCGGAAAGATGTGTTTGCCGTCCTTCCTACGGGATTCAGCAGAAGTGTAATTGATCAGCTGGCCCGATGGCCGCTAAGAAGACGGGCACACTGAAAACCCAGTGGTCGTTGTTGTTTCTCCTGGTCGTCGTTGTTGTTTCTCCTGGTCGTTGTTGTTGTTTCTCCTGGTCGTTGTTGTTGTTTCTCCTGGTCGTTGTTGTTGTTTCTCCTGGTCGTTGTTGTTGTTTCTCCTGGTCATTGTTGTTGTTTCTCCTGGTCGTTGTTGTTGTTTCTCCTGGTCGTTGTTGTTGTTTCTCCTGGTCGTTGTTGTTGTTTCTCCTGGTCGTTGTTGTTGTTTCTCCTGGTCGTTGTTGTTTCTCCTGGTCGTTGTTGTTGTTTCTCCTGGTCGTTGTTGTTGTTTCTCCTGGTCGTTGTTGTTGTTTCTCCTGTGGTCGTTGTTGTTTCTCCTGGTCGTTGTTGTTGTTTCTCCTGGTCGTTGTTGTTGTTTCTCCTGGTCGTTGTTGTTTCTCCTGGTCGTTGTTGTTTCTCCTGGTCATTGTTGTTCCTCCTGGTGGTCGTTGTTGTTTCTCCTGGTCGTTGTTGTTTCTCCTGTGGTTGTTGTTGTTTCTCCTGGTCGTTGTTGTTTCTCCTGGTCGTCGTTGTTGTTTCTCCTGGTCGTTGTTGTTGTTTCCCCTGTGGTTGTTGTTGTTTCTCCTGGTCGTTGTTGTTGTTTCTCCTGGTCGTTGTTGTTGTTTCTCCTGGTCGTTGTTGTTGTTTCTCCTGGTCGTTGTTGTTGTTTCTCCTGGTCGTTGTTGTTGTTTCTCCTGGTGGTCGTTGTTGTTTCTCCTGGTCGTTGTTGTTGTTTCTCCTGGTCGTTGTTGTTGTTTCTCCTGGTCATTGTTGTTCCTCCTGGTGGTCGTTGTTGTTTCTCCTGGTCGTTGTTGTTTCTCCTGGTTGTTGTTGTTGTTTCTCCTGGTCGTTGTTGTTGTTTCTCCTGGTCATTGTTGTTCCTCCTGGTGGTCGTTGTTGTTTCTCCTGGTCGTTGTTGTTTCTCCTGGTCATTGTTGTTGTTTCTCCTGGTCGTTGTTGTTTCTCCTGTGGTTGTTGTTGTTTCTCCTGGTCGTTGTTGTTGTTTCTCCTGGTCGCAGCTGTTGTTTCTCCTGGTCGTTGTTGTTGTTTCTCCTGGTCGCTGCTGTTGTTTCTCCTGGTCGCAGCTGTTGTTTCTCCTGGTCGTTGTTGTTGTTGTTTCTCCTGGTCGTTGTTGTTGTTGTTGTTTCTCCTGGTCGTTGTTGTTGTTGTTTCTCCTGGTCGTTGTTTCTCCTGGTCGTTGTTGTTGTTGTTTCTCCTGGTCGTTGTTGTTGTTTCTCCTGGTCGTTGTTGTTGTTTCTCCTGGTCGTTGTTGTTTCTCCTGTGGTCGTTGTTGTTTCTCCTGGTCGTTGTTGTTGTTTCTCCTGGTCGTTGTTTCTCCTGGTCGTTGTTGTTGTTGTTTCTCCTGGTCGTTGTTGTTGTTTCTCCTGGTCGTTGTTTCTCCTGGTCGTTGTTGTTGTTGTTTCTCCTGGTCGTTGTTGTTGTTTCTCCTGGTCGTTGTTTCTCCTGGTCGTTGTTGTTTCTCCTGGTCGTTGTTTCTCCTGGTCGTTGTTGTTTCTCCTGTGGTCGTTGTTGTTTCTCCTGGTCGTTGTTGTTGTTTCTCCTGGTCGCGCTGGAGGAGCGAGTGAAGGAAGCAGCCGAGATGTGCAGGACGAGGTGGACATAACCAGCGCTCGCTGCCGGCTCCGGAAGCCCGGATCCTCAACATACGTCATTTACTCAGTTGTTCTGATTGGTTGTAGGTCGATCCAATTGAGTGCAGAGGCATTTTCTTTCCTGGTTAAGTTGAAACGGCCCGTAAGCACAGCATCACTCACTCTCTGACTAGCATCTGAGTGTGACGACGTCAGGCTAGCTTTATTACACACTACACTCTATATTTGAAAAAGCACAATAGGAGCACTTCAATAGCAGAGGCTTCATTTATTCATGGTTTCAGCGTCAGCCGGTCATACGTTTGGTGGTTCGAGTGAATGTTGTGTAAATAAACGTTTAAAGTGTGTGAATCACATCTGTCGTCTGTATTGTCAGATTTGTATTGCCGTCATGTCAGTCATTGATGAGATGTTTTTTTATTTGATCTTCAGACGTTGGTTTTGCATGTAGTTTGTCTGTAAAAGGGAAAATCTTTTATTAATAACTGAACGTCTGCGTTGTGTGTTCGTCTCGACAGCAGAGCATGCTGGGTAATGTGAGGACATACTGTAAAGCAGAACCAGTGGATGGCAGATTTAGGAACTGAATGAGTTGATCACCTTTATTTATACAGCGCTTTATACAGTACAGAGCGTTTTAAAGCAGCTTCACAGAGATAACAGGACAATAATGAGCTTGTCTATTAGAAAACAGTGTCAGTCCAGCTTAAGATCAGTGATGCTTCATTTCTGTTGTAAAAAAGTTATTAATTTACTTAATTTAAATATATAGCCACACTGGAGAAAACCGTGATGTCATGGTCTGATGTAATCGCTCTCCACAAAAGTTTGGATAATTATTTTTAATGTTAGTGTTTGTGACAACAAACTAACATACAAAGAATAGAATCTAACACACTCTGCCATGGAAATATTCATTCAAAATAAACCAAACACATTGTATTAATTAAATTAAGCTTAACAGACAGATGTTTACTTGTAAGGTGTGTGTGTGTGTGTGTGTGTGTGTGTGTGTGTGTGTGTGTGTGTGTGTTGAGAACCGGTTACTGTTGTATTTGACTGAATGTTTAACTTGACTGACAAACATTACCAGGGTGGGTTTGTTTGCACTAGTCAGGTGAGACACACACACACACACACACACTCACACAGTATAAATACTGTAACTGCAACCCACACACTAAACCAAGCATAAAACTCACTATTTACTTTATCTTTATTCTGTTTTAACAAACGATCACATCCCTGAAGGGAGATTTCATCAGGTTTAACTCACTTCTGGGGAAAAAATATGTTTCAATAGGAACATGCGTGAGCTCAAAGTGAAACATGTCAAGCATTGTTAAATATGAATGTGTTCACTTGTTTTCAACGGCCCTGTTCAGACATCCTGCTAACTCTCTCATTACAGGAGCAGTGGAGGCACTGAGGTCAGGGTTAGGGTTAGAGTGTGGAGGGTTAGGGTTAGGGTTAGGGTGTGGAGGCACACAGAGTTAGGGTTAGGGTTAAGGGTTAGGGTTAGGGTGTGGAGGGTTAGGGTTGGGTTAGGGTGTGGAGGCACACAGAGTTAGGGTTAGGGTTAGGCAGTGGAGGGTTAGGGTGTGGAGGGTTAGGGTTGGGTTAGGGTGTGGAGGCACACAGAGTTAGGGTTAGGGTTAGGCAGTGGAGGGTTAGGGTGTGGAGGCACACAGAGTTCGGTCTGTAGAATTAGTCAAAGTTACTTGCGGTCCGTAGAATGTCATCAGAGGAAAGTGAAATTAAGCAGAGTTTACTAATACTCTAATGACTGCAAGTTAACACACAGTTACAAAGTTACTTAAAGTTAGTATGTCTAAAGTGGACTATTGAAATAAAGTATTACCAAATAATATTTACTATTTGAGTATCTTTTGTTTTGACAGTAATGAGTATTTTGAGGAAATGGTTTATAGTGTTTAATAATGGTATCAATTCATGATAATAATGTCAGTGTTTTGATGTTTTCTTCACTGCCGGTAACAGGGGTTTGCACAGGACAGATATGTTCTCAGTGATGTGATGATTGACAGCTGTCTTCAGTGATGTAATGATTGACAGCTGTCTTCAGTGATGTGGTGATTGACAGCTGTCGTCTGTGATGTTATGATTGACAGCTGTCGTCTGTGATATGATTGACAGCTGTCGTCTGTGATATGATTGACAGCTGTCGTCTGTGATGTGGTGATTGACAGCTGTCTTCAGTGATGTGATGATTGACAGTTATCTAACTCGCGTGTTCAGCTGCTGATGGATGACTGAATCAGTAGTGTGTGTTCATAACTAACACTTGTGAGATGTTAAACTATCTGACATGAATCTCGTTTACGAGAATATAATTAACACAGAATATAACTGACATCATAATTAGTTTCAGTTGTGAATTAAATCGTTCAGTTTGTTCAGATCTGTAATGAATAAAGCGCTGCAGAAATAAAGCTGACGCTCTGAAACAAGTAACGATATTTAAAAAATATATATCAATTAAAATGTTTCAGAATGATGTTTTGAGAACGTTATTAAAGACCAGATAACTTTGAACAAACGTTGTATTAATGTTACTGGAAGAACGTTTGTTCATAACCATGAGGAGAATGTTAGCTAAAGGTAGTTATGCTAGCTACCTAGCGGTTAATCAAACTGGTGAACGAGACTCATTAACCCTGCTTTATGCTACTCATTATATTTCCCATCATCCTCTGTTGTAAACCGATCATGATTCCTGATGTGTTTGATGTGCATGAATATGCAGCACATCTCCTGAATATTAATGTGCTCTGATTAAATATTAATCAATGGTTTATTAATAACTCTGTGCCTCAGTGTCCGGTGTGTGTTTCCCAGAGAGACTCGTCCTGTCGGGTAATCCAGCGCTCACACACACACACACACACACACACACACATCACACACATCACTGCACACACACTCACACACTCACTCTCTCACACACATCACTGCACACACACACACACACACACGTGCACATCACTGCACACACACACACACACACACACACATACACATCACACACATCACTGCACACACACACATCACTACACACACACACGTGCACATCACATCACTGCACACACACACACACGTGCACATCACATCACTGCACACACACACACACACACACACACACACGTGCACATCACTGCACACACACACACACACACATACACATCACACACGTGCACATCACTGCACACACACACACACACACACACACACATCACTGCACACACACTCACACTCTCACACACACACTCACTCTCACACACACATCACTGCACACACACACACACACACACACACACACACACACACACGTGCACATCACTGCACACACACACGTGACGGAGCACTTTAAAGCTCTGCTGTGGATTCATATCAGTGTCAAGATTCATGTTTCGGGCTGATGGTGGAAATGATGAAACTTCATCAAATATGAGACACATTCAGATTCTGCTGTAAACTCATTATTCAGATCAGTCCAGTGAGTGTGTATTCAGATCAGTCCAGTGAGTGTGTATTCAGATCAGTCCAGTGAGTGTGTATTCAGATCAGTCCAGTGAGTGTGTATTCCGTGTTTTGTGGATGTTAATGTTGTTTCCCATCATGTGTGTGTGTTTCAGATCTGTGAGTGACACACAGTCATGACCAAATCATACCAGTTCAACTGGCAGAAGCGAGTTCCTGATTTCCTTCAGGAAGGATCCGCATTCGACCGGTTCGATGAGGTACACACACACACACACACACACACACACACACTTCCTGTTTCTGCATTTCCTGTGTAACTCAATCAAGCTCTCGTTCAGCACATAAACGTCCTCAGCTGCTCATCAGAGAGGATTCTGGGACGCTGTGGATCCCTGGATCAGATCCAGTGTCTGCGGCTTCACTCGTGTTGAGACGCTTCAGTGTTTCTGCCATGGTCATGTTTAGTTGAGTTAGTAGTGCATCCGTCAGTCACAGGCGGATCATCGCAGGTAAAGTCACCTGATGCGCGGGTGTCACATGTGTTCGGGCGCAGTAACATCATGAAGAGGGACAACATCTTGTTAGACTTGGGACTCTTGATTAAAGCAGCAGGAACTCGTGTCATAGAGAGCAGTTCAGTTCCCGATCCCACAGAGCAGCAGACGGGGAAACTGTGCCGGCGGCCATCTTGGCTCGAGTGTTCAGTTGAAGGCCGTCGACACTCATTAGTGCGTCACTTCGGGACGCTTTCATTTGGACTTTGAGATTTTTACTGCCAAACTCTGAGGGGATGTTTGTAACAAATCACACGTTCACGTCAAAAGGAACCATAATATTCTCCATCATTACTCCAGACTTCAGTGTCACATGATCCTTCAAAAATCGCAAGAAACATTTATGATTATTATCATTGTTGAAAACAGTAATTTGTGTGGAAACCGTGATACATTTTATTTCTCAAGAATCTTTGATTTACAGAAAGTTGTGATGTATATCGTCTATAATAATATTGTGATGTTTTAACGATGTGTGATTGGAGATTATCGAGCGTCTTCACACAAACACACTCTGTGGACAGCTGGTGTTCAGTTCGGCGGACGGCTCTAATACGGCGCAGGGGTAAACGGGCTCTAACACGGCGCAGGTGTAAACGGGCTCTAACACGGCGCAGGTGTAAACGGGCTCTAATACGGCGCAGGTGTAAACGGGCTCTAACACGGCGCAGGTGTAAACGGGCTCTAATACGGCGCAGGGGTAAACGGGCTCTAACACGGCGCAGGTGTAAACGGGCTCTAACACGGCGCAGGTGTAAACGGGCTCTAATACGGCGCAGGTGTAAACGGGCTCTAACACGGCGCAGGTGTAAACGGGCTCTAATACGGCACAGGTGTAAACAGGCTCTAATACGGCACAGGTGTAAACGGGCTCTAACACGGCGCAGGTGTAAACGGGCTCTAACACGGCGCAGGTGTAAACGGGCTCTAACACGGCGCAGGTGTAAACGGGCTCTAACACGGCGCAGGTGTAAACGGGCTCTAACACGGCGCAGGTGTAAACGGGCTCTAACACGGCACAGGTGTAAACGGGCTCTAACACGGCGCAGGTGTAAACGGGCTCTAACACGGCGCAGGTGTAAACGGGCTCTAACACGGCGCAGGTGTAAACGGCCTCTAATACGGCGCAGGTGTAAACGGGCTCTAACACGGCGCAGGTGTAAACGGGCTCTAATACGGCGCAGGTGTAAACGGGCTCTAATACGGCACAGGTGTAAACGGGCTCTAACACGGCGCAGGTGTAAACGGGCTCTAATACGGCACAGGTGTAAACGGGCTCTAATACGGCGCAGGTGTAAACGGACACAGGTGTAAACGGGCTCTAATACGGCGCAGGTGTAAACGGGCTCTAATACGGCGCAGGTGTAAACGGGCTCTAATACGGCGCAGGTGTAAACGGGCTCTAATACGGCACAGGTGTAAACGGGCTCTAACACGGCGCAGGTGTAAACGGGCTCTAATACGGCACAGGTTTAAACGGGCTCTAATACGGCGCAGGTGTAAACGGACACAGGTGTAAACGGGCTCTAATACGGCGCAGGTGTAAACGGGCTCTAATACGGCGCAGGTGTAAACGGGCTCTAATACGGCGCAGGTGTAAACGGGCTCTAATACGGCACAGGTGTAAACGGGCTCTAACACGGCGCAGGTGTAAACGGGCTCTAATACGGCACAGGTGTAAACGGGCTCTAATACGGCACAGGTGTAAACGGGCTCTAATACGGCGCAGGTGTAAACGGGCTCTAATACGGCGCAGGTGTAAACGGACACAGGTGTAAACGGGCTCTAATACGGCACAGGTGTAAACGGGCTCTAATACGGCGCAGGTGTAAACAGGCTCTAATACGGCGCAGGTGTAAACGGGCTCTAATACGACGTAGGTGTAAACGGACTCTAATACGGCGCAGGTGTAAACGGACACAGGTGTAAACGGGCTCTAATACGGCGCAGGTGTAAACGGACACAGGTGTAAACGGGCTCTAATACGGCACAGGTGTAAACGGGCTCTAATACGGCGCAGGTGTAAACGGGCTCTAATACGGCGCAGGTGTAAACGGACACAGGTGTAAACGGGCTCTAATACGGCACAGGTGTAAACGGGCTCTAATACGGCGCAGGTGTAAACAGGCTCTAATACGGCGCAGGTGTAAACGGGCTCTAATACGACGCAGGTGTAAACGGACTCTAATACGGCGCAGGTGTAAACGGGCTCTAATACGGCGCAGGTGTAAACGGACACAGGTGTAAACGGGCTCTAATACAGCACAGGTGTAAACGGGCTCTAACACGGCACAGGTGTAAACAGGCTCTAATACGGCGCAGGTGTAAACGGGCTCTAATACGGCGCAGGTGTAAACGGGCTCTAACACGGCGCAGGTGTAAACGGGCTCTAATACGGCGCAGGTGTAAACGGGCTCTAATACGGCACAGGTGTAAACGGACTCTAATACGGCGCAGGTGTAAACGGGCTCTAATACGGCACAGGTGTAAACGGGCTCTAATACGGCGCAGGTGTAAACGGGCTCTAATACGGCGCAGGTGTAAACGGACACAGGTGTAAACGGGCTCTAATACGGCGCAGGTGTAAACGGACACAGGTGTAAACGGGCTCTAATACGGCGCAGGTGTAAACGGGCTCTAATACGGCGCAGGTGTAAACGGACACAGGTGTAAACGGGCTCTAATACGGCACAGGTGTAAACGGGCTCTAATACGGCGCAGGTGTAAACGGGCACAGGTGTAAACGGGCTCTAATACGGCGCAGGTGTAAACGGACACAGGTGTAAACGGGCTCTAATACGGCACAGGTGTAAACGGGCTCTAATACGGCACAGGTGTAAACGGGCTCTAATACGGCGCAGGTGTAAACGGGCACAGGTGTAAACGGGCTCTAATACGGCGCAGGTGTAAACGGACACAGGTGTAAACGGGCTCTAATACGGCGCAGGTGTAAACGGGCACAGGTGTAAACGGGCTCTAATACGCCGCAGGTGTAAACGGGCACAGGTGTAAACGGGCTCTAATACGGCGCAGGTGTAAACGGGCTCTAATACGGCGCAGGTGTAAACGGGCACAGGTGTAAACGGGCTCTAATATGGCACAGGTGTAAACGGGCTCTAATACGGCGCAGGTGTAAACGGACACAGGTGTAAACGGACACAGGTGTAAACGGGCTCTAATACGGCGCAGGTGTAAACGGGCACAGGTGTAAACGGGCTCTAATACGGCGCAGGTGTAAACGGGCACAGGTGTAAACGGGCTCTAATACGGCACAGGTGCAAACGGGCTCTAATACGGCGCAGGTGTAAACGGACACAGGTGTAAACGGGCTCTAATACGGCGCAGGTGTAAACGGGCTCTAATACGGCACAGGTGTAAACGGCTCTAATACGGCATAGGTGTAAATGGGCTCTAATGGGTAATCTAGTGGGTTTGACTAGTGCGCTTGTGCATTTAGAGCGCACAATTTCACTATGTGATTTAATCTATTACAGTTTTTTCCAACTGCTTACACACATTTTCAAAACTGTCACCTTTTTTCAAAACTCTACACACAATTCCCAAAACTTCACACACAAAATGCTAAATGCCTCACATCTCCTTCAGAAATGTAACACTGCATTCAAAATGCCATAAACACATGTCAGAATGAAGCATTTGCATCAAATGGCAAACACTTATTTCATAATTGTGCATTTTTGGATATACCATTGGTTTTCTAAATCTAAAGCTCTTTGGTCTTTCATACGCTTATATCTACGTTTCAATACAATGTTCTACAGTGAAAGTAATCTTCTGAGAGGGGTAACAAGTACACTGTAATCACCAATGCAATGTAGAAACAGAAAATATTTATTAGGCCAAACGTTACTGTTGTATACAGTAGCATACAACAAAACCATAAACATATGTAAACCAAAAGTATATTCTTTAAAATACAGTAAAGAACACAGTTGAGTGTGGGGGGTCTCTGTCCATTGTTGGCATCCATTGTTCAAAACAGGTAATCTGACCTTTGACCTATTATAGGCTTATACTACAGTAAAGCAGTGATTGGTCAGTGATCAGTAAAGCAATTAGTGTTTGCACATATGAGGAGTGTGTGTGTGACCTGGTGAATAAGTGTAGCATTTAGATTGGTTGTGTTTGGAAAAGAAAAGCAAGTAAATTCCTGATAGATTTTTGTGTTTTAGGTAGAGAATTGTGTGTAGTGTTTTGAAAAAAGTGTTTTATGCAATTGAAAACTGAGTCAAAGGCTGAGAAATAGCTTATGGTTTTGGAGATTTGGTGTGTAGGTTTGCACTTTGAGTGAGAGGTTTCAAAAATCGTGTGACATGAAAATATTTTGTGTGTAAGCAGTTGGAAAAAACTGTAAAATGCGTTTATAATGCCAAAAATACCTCTGTCTGTCTTTTATATTTATATATAATTTAATATAGTTAATCAATATCACTCAAAGAATGCCTTTTTCTACAAATATCTGCATAATTACAAATGTGATTTTGTGCAAATGTAAAATGACGTACTTTTGTCCAAATGTGAATTGATTTTATACAACAGTTCAATAAACAAGAAGTTAATATTAAAGTGACGTGTATTTCGCTGATGAAAATAGTTCCAAACAAAGACACTGGAGTGTTTTGCATCTTTGAGCAACGATGCAGTGTTTCATTACTGAATGAACGAAGAATGAATGATTCAATGACTCACTTATTAGCAGTGACTCGCTGCCACCTACTGGCGGTTTTAATGTCACATTTAAAGTATCTTTTCATTTTTTTAAATCATTTCACATATCACATATTGGTTAAAACATCAGAAAATTATTTCTGTGTTTGTAAGTGCAGTTTAAATGCATTCATGATCTGCATTAAACAGTATAAGTGTAAAAGCATCAGATCTGTGTTTCCTCTGCAGCGCAAAGATCAATTTCATTGATACTGGTAACAGCCCTATTGTGTCTTATTATTCTAATTGAATTGATTGATTAAATGTAAGAATTTGTTAAAATATTAAACTGTTTTCAATGTTGATAATAATCATAACTGTTTCTTGAGCATATTAGGCTGCTGTCATTGGTTGTTCTGAGCTCTAGTATTAGAGATGATTCAGTTTCTGCAGCGCTGAATCTATTTTCAGACCCTTCAAACGCTCTACACACACTTCTGCAGTGTCAGGTGATGTCAACTTTGACTAGCACAAACGCTGTAAACATCACACTGACATGATGATGATGATGATGATGGTTGGTGACAGTAGCTGTAATGATTGATGAGATGATTCTGAAACAATCATATCAGTCGCTCTGGTGATGTTCCTGTTAAACGCTGTTGGCTTCTGTCACACACACACACACACACACACACACACACCTGTCACATGTTTTATGACGTGTGTTTTTCAGGATCCCTTCATCTTCGAGCCCGGCTGCCATTTTAAAGTCGACGAGTTCGGCTTCTTCCTCACATGGAAAAGTGAAGGAAAGGTGCGATTTATCGGTTCACACAAATCACACACACCAGTGCCATTAAATCACTGCATGTTTCCTCAGATCTTCATAATTTCTGTTCAGACTTTGAGATCATGTGTTTTAAAATAAAATGATAAGCTTATAAATTTATATGATTGACTGTCTTGACTTGAATCTCATATAGTCCGTCATTTACATTCATTTTAAACTATTTCTGAAAGAAAACGGTCTGTCAGCAGATTTTTGCCTTGATGAAATGTGTATTATTATTAATCTGTGCCGATGAGCCGTTACCACAGTGTGTGTGTGTGTGTGTGTGTGTGTGTGTGTGTCTCAAGCAGGAAGGGCAGCTGCTGGAATGTTCTCTGATCAACAGCATTCGTCCCGGAGTCGTGCCGAAGGTAAAGACGTCTGATTCCTGACCGATTGAAGTGAATCCTGCAAACAAACACTGAATTGTTCAGATGAGTTGATCATGTGACGTGAGAAGTGATGCGTCTGATCGACAGAAACGCACCTCATGCAGATCATCTACTGTGTTACAGGGAACGTTCTAGATAACTTTCTGGCAAGGTTATGAACAAACGTTCTTCCAGTAACGTTAATAGAATAGTCTTTAATAATGTTCTCAAAACATCAGCACAAAACATTATCTATACATCATTCAATCATTCATCGAGCGTTTTTTCTGGAAACATTCAGTTGTATATTCATCTAAAGTTTTCTAAATGTTACTAGTTTCAGGGAACATTCAAAAGTAACGTTCACATAATGTGTCTTTTCTCTTCAACTCTATATCCATTTATAAAAATAAAATAAATACCTTTGACTGTGTTAGGCTGAACTGGGAAGGGTCACAGCACGCTGTTGTCCTATTGTTCGTTTTACAGCTTCTATTGCTCTCCTCATTTGTAAGTCGCTTTGGATAAAAGCATCCGCTAAATGATTAAATGTAAATGTAATGTTTGAAGAATGATAAAATGGAATGTTCACTTAATGTTCTCATAACTAAGAATTTTTTTTACAAACATTTCATAGACTGAATGTTTTGAACGTTCAGAGATAATTCAGAATTGATTTTCTCATATTTTATTGAGAATATTAGCTTATTGCAATAACTGATTGCTCTTAGATTATAATGTGTGTGTGTGTGCTGGATCAGCTGATGTTCATGTTGTTCAGGAGAAACAGTGAGACTCTGTTACTGTGTTTGCTTTATATCTGCACTCAAGTGTTATTGACAGTCAGAGATTATCTTTCATATTCTCTGTGTGTGTCAAATATTGACTGGTGTGTGTCGCTTCGCAGCCGCTCATGTAGGTAGTGTGTGTCTAGAGCAGTTACAGCAGGAACTGACTTTACGCACCGTTTACTTGTGTGTGTGTGTGTGTGTGTGTGAGAGAGAGAGAGAGAGAGAGAGAGAGTGTGTGTGTGTCTGGAGCAGTTACAGCAGTAACTGACTTTACACACCATTTACTTATGTGTGTGTGTGAGAGAGAGAGAGAGAGAGAGAGAGAGAGTGTGTGTGTGTGTGTGTGTGTGTGTGCGCGCGTGTGTGAGGCCAGTGGGCAGCTCATGTTTACAGGACCTGATTGTAACCTGCTTTAGCTGCTGTTTGTTAAGCAGGAGGAGGTTTTTTGTTCATGTTAATACACACATTTACTGTGAACATTACATTCAGTGTTCAGTGTGTGTGTGTGTGTGTTCCTCATGTTGTGTGTGTGTTCCTCATGTTGTGTGTGTGTGTGTGTGTGTTCCTCATGTTGTGTATGTGTGTGTGTGTGTTCCTCATGTTGTGTATGTGTGTGTGTGTTCCTCATGTTGCGTGTGTGTTTGTGTGTGTGTTCCTCATGTTGTGTATGTGTGTGTTTGTGTGTGTTCCTCGTTGCGTGTGTGTTTGTGTGTGTTCCTCATGTTGTGTGTGTGTGTGTGTGTGTGTGTGTGTGTTCCCCTGATGTTGTGTGTGTGTGTTCTCCTCATGTTGTGTGTGTTCCTCATGTTGTGTGTGTGTGTGTGTGTGTGTGTGTTTGTTCCTCATGTTGTGTCTGTGTGTGTGTGTGTACCTCATGTTGTGTGTGTGTGTGTACCTCATGTTGTGTGTGTGTGTGTCTCCTCGGGACTCTTAAGATGCTGGCGTCTCTGGAGCGTGTGTGTGTGTGTGTGTGTGTGTGTGAGGCCAGTGGGCAGCTCATGTTTACAGGACCTGATTGTAACCTGCTTTAGCTGCTGTTTGTTAAGCAGGAGGAGGTTTTTTGTTCATGTTAATACACACATTTACTGTGAACATTACATTCAGTGTTCAGTGTGTGTGTGTGTGTGTGTTCCTCATGTTGTGTGTGTGTGTGTTCCTCATGTTGTGTGTGTGTGTGTGTGTGTGTTCCTCATGTTGCGTGTGTGTTTGTGTGTGTTCCTCATGTTGTGTGTATGTGTGTGTTCCCCTGATGTTGTGTGTGTGTGTTCTCCTCATGTTGTGTGTGTTCCTCATGTTGTGTGTGTGTGTGTGTGTGTTTGTTCCTCATGTTGTATCTGTGTGTGTGTGTGTGTGTACCTCATGTTGTTTGTGTGTGTGTGTGGGTGTGTGTGTGTGTGTGTGTGTGTGTGTGTGTGTGTGTGTACGTACCTCATGTTGTGTGTGTGTGTCTCCTCAGGACTCTAAGATGCTGGCGTCTCTGGAAGCCTCTGGGAAGAGTGAGGTGGATCTGGACCGGATCATCTGTGTGTGTAGTGGGCAGGACCTGGTCAACCTCAGCTTCATGTACATGGTGGCCGACAACACCGACACCGCCAAGGTGAGCGTTAACACGGGAACACACGTGACCCGGTCAGAGCAACACACGCACATTAAATAATGTTAACAAATACAACCTTTGATTTTAATAATGTATTAGTAAATGTTGAAAATAATATTACCTAGGATTAGTCAATGCTGAAGAAGTATTGTTCATTATTAGTTCATGTTAACTAAGGTAGTTAATTAATGTTAATTAATTAACCTTATTGTAAAGTGTTACCTATTCAATAATATTGTAATATTCTGATTCGTAATTATCAAAGTGAGTCAGTGAAACGAGTCATTTGTTGTTCGTCCACTCAACTTAATGTTGATGTCCTTTATTAATATTAATATTCATGTTTCATGTCACAGACCTGATAGTGATGTAATAGTTTGATTCATGAGATGAATCATTCAGAGCGACTCCTGATTGTGTTTAATCATAACCTCATTTATGATTGCAGAAGTGGATGGAAGGCCTGAAATCCGTAATTCACAACTTCAAGGCCAATAACGTGTGTCCGATGACGTGCCTGAAGAAACAGTGAGTAGATCCAGGACGGGCTCGACCCACAGATCTATGAGCTCCGGGATCGGATCGGATCTACAGTGCAAACAATGAGGATCTTTCTCACTGGCTACGTTTACATGCAACCAAATAATCCGCTAGTAATGAATGACGGCTCATTCGCACTGAAAGCTTCATGTAAACGCCTTAATCGATCCGACTGAGCCGTCGATCCCAATGAAGTTTCGATCGGATTGAAAGGGTTGGTTTATTCCTTTTCTAATCCGATCGAGAGAACATGTAAATAATAGCGTATAGGAATAGCGTAATGATGTTGAAATAGCGTAATAACGTAGAAATAGCGTAATGACGTTGAAATAGCGCAATGACGTAGAAATGGCGTAATGACGTTGGAATAGCGTAATGACGTAGAAATAGTGTAATGACGTTGGAATAGCGTAATGACGTAGAAATATCGTAATGACGTTGGAATAGCGCAATGATGTAGAAATAGCGTAATGACGTAGAAATAGCGTAATGGCGTAGAAATAGCGTAATGACGTAAAAATACCGTAATGGCGTAGAAATAGCATAATGACATA